>WNWK01040517.1:0-16932 GCA_009830355.1 Cherax destructor
TCTGTGAACAGAGTTACACAGAGTTCTGAGAAGTATGCTTCGCCTCACCAACGAATTCATACTCACCCAACAGAGTCTAATGTCGAGAACAACAAGAGTGAGGTGTTGACTCGACGAGGGCAGCAGGCCAGAGAGGAGATGAAAGAGGAACAACCACCCAGCTCAGGTGTTCAGAGACTGACTCTCCCCGCAACAAGACGCCGGCAGCCTAACAGTCGTTTGTCAACACCAAGGCAGTTACTACACACTCCGAGCACAACATAATATAATATCCTACCTAATATATATAGCTAAGTTAAATAATAATCTAATAATAATATAAAGCCAAATATTAACGATTTAGCTATAATCGAGAATATTCGCAATATAAAATTATAGAAAATTGAAATATACATTATATACATTGAGGCCCAGTTCAAGGGGCGCAACACTGGTTTACCGGTCTACCCCTTTAAAATTAAGGTTATAATTATAACCACCAATGCATCATAAATATGATTGGTGCAATATAGTACGTATATAACATCTAATAATTTCTCGGTAACCAATGGTCCGAGGAACTGGATCAAAATTTTCTCTTGGTTAAAATAATAACAGTGATAAAAGTTTCGGTTTTCCTAGGTTAATTTACATACATATATTACTATATAAGACAACTGTAAGAAGATACATTTATGTATTAAACCTGAATAAAAAGTTACTTGTAGTTTCATCACCTTACACTAGTTACCCAATAAAATTTTAGGAACGTTTTCTTTAATAAATAAATTTTAGTTACCCATAGAAAACTTTATTTTTATTTATTTTATTATATTTTCACTTAAAAAGTATTTAACATAATGTAAATATAATTAAATTAACTAACATTTATTTTAGATGTAAATATTAATGATACAAAAAGATATATCTTAAATAATAATAATTTATTTAAAATTTACATAAAGATTACAAAAATGTAGTTTTACAAAATAAATTTAATTATTTGAAATATATTTTAAAAAATATTAAATGTGACGTCCTTATCTCGGGGACACGCAAGGACAGTGATCGTAATGTGAGTCCTTGTTGTGCTACGCCCATGATATCAGTTCTGCATCATGGTGATCTACCATGATGCAATTTTTGTAGTCTCTTTACTCTATAAGAGGCATAATAAGGACTGGTGGTGCTCTTTTGTTGAGAAATCTGGTTGCTGACCCCTGCCGTGAAATGACGAACTGGGTATACCAGTACTGACTGAAAACAATCCAAACTTGAGTCAGTATCGTGGCTGGACCAGTTGACAGCCTAGAATTTGGAGAAAGTCAGCCTAAGATAATACTTGGGTTCATTTTGGACCAGTATCATGGTCCCTCCTGGACCATCATCATGGTCCATCCTAGACTACTACCATGGTCCCTCCCGGACTACCATCATGGTCCCTCCCGGACTACCATCATGGTCCCTCCTGGACCACCATCATGGTCCCTCCTGGACCACCACCATGGTCCCTCCTGGACCACCACCATGGTCCCTCCTGGACCACCACCATGGTCCCTCCTGGACCACCACCATGGTCCCTCCTGGATCACCACCATGGTCCCTCCTGGACCACCACCATGGTCCCTCCTGGACCACCACCATGGTCCCTCCTGGACCACCACCATGGTCCCTCCTGGACCACCATCATGGTCCCTCCTGGACCACCACCATGGTCCCTCCTGGACCACCATCATGGTCCCTCCTGGACCACCACCATGGTCCCTCCTGGACCACCACCATGGTCCCTCCTGGACCACCACCATGGTCCCTCCTGGACCACCACCATGGTCCCTCCTGGACCACCACCATGGTCCCTCCTGGACCACCATCATGGTCCCTCCTGGACTACCACCATGGTCCCTCCTGGACCATCATCATGGTCCATCCTAGACTACTACCATGGTCCCTCCCGGACTACCATCATGGTCCCTCCCGGACTACCATCATGGTCCCTCCTGGACCACCATCATGGTCCCTCCTGGACCACCACCATGGTCCCTCCTGGAACACCACCATGGTCCCTCCTGGACCACCACCATGGTCCCTCCTGGACCACCATCATGGTCCCTCCTGGACCACCACCATGGTCCCTCCTGGACCACCACCATGGTCCCTCCTGGACCACCATCATGGTCCCTCCTGGACCACCACCATGGTCCCTCCTGGACCACCATCATGGTCCCTCCTGGACCACCACCATGGTCCCTCCTGGACCACCACCATGGTCCCTCCTGGACCACCACCATGGTCCCTCCTGGACCACCATCATGGTCCCTCCTGGACCACCACCATGGTCCCTCCTGGACCACCATCATGGTCCCTCCTGGACCACCACCATGGTCCCTCCTGGACCACCACCATGGTCCCTCCTGGACCACCACCATGGTCCCTCCTGGACCACCACCATGGTCCCTCCTGGACCACCACCATGGTCCCTCCTGGACCACCATCATGGTCTCTCCTGGACTACCACCATGGTCCCTCCTGGACCACCATCATGGTCCCTCCTGGACCACCACCATGGTCCCTCCTGGACCACCACCATGGTCCCTCCTGGACCACCATCATGGTCCCTCCTGGACCACCACCATGGTCCCTCCTGGACCACCACCATGGTCCCTCCTGGACCACCACCATGGTCCCTCCTGGACCACCATCATGGTCCTCCTGGACCACCACCATGGTCCCTCCTGGACCACCACCATGGTCCCTCCTGGACCACCACCATGGTCCCTCCTGGACCACCACCATGGTCCCTCCTGGACCACCACCATGGTCCCTCCTGGACCACAATGTACGAACTGAGATTACAACATATATCTTCTCAAAAATTAATTTCAATGTTAATTAGAATTTAAAGCATATTTTTTTTAACGACAAATTATTTAGTCCACGATGGTGTAATATATCCTAAACTAAGAAATAAACCGCTGATATCTTATAATATTCACGGAGAAGCGCTAAAACCACAGGGGGCTATTCAGCACCTCCCCTCTGTCCTTCCCAGGGGAGAGGGGAGGTAACTGAAGCTACGTGGATCAAGAGCACTTCACTGGCATCAAGGTCCTTCCTCCCTCTCCCCCGTCTTCACCTCTTAAAGTTTGGATCACAACTGAAAGTACCGGGTTCGAACCCTGGGTGGCGCCACCTGCTACCTTGCAGTAAGTAGGTAGCTGAGTGTTATGGGCTGTTGTGGGTGGCATCCTGGGGAAGGACCCTAATGTAAATAAACCACAATGAGCGGCTTTCTTGGTTTTCCTGGGTTATTATTATTATTATTATTGTCACGAGAAAGCGCTAAAATCCTGGGCTTTGTGGTAAAGTCAATCCATTACTGGGATTGGTAACTCCTTCGGGATTAGTAATCCAAAGGATGGATGCGAACCCGAGTCTCGGGAGGATATGGCGAGTGAACAAGAAGTATGATCCACACTCATACCTTTAAGAAGAAAGAAGGGAAGATGCAACTTAGATACAGGCTCTTCTTTCTTTTTCTTCTACTTCTTCTTCTTCCTCCTCCTCCTCCTCTTCCTCCTCCTCTTCTTCTATTATTATTATTATTAGCACACTGCTCATGTACCCAATTTCGCTTAATTAAAGAATGATAATAGAGTGGCAAGTGAGAATAATGTCTTTTATTACATGAGTTCCTTTTTAGAAAACTCTGACGAATTAACAAAGAATAAAGTGTTAGTAATAATGTATAAACATTCCATTAACAGTCAATACGTGAGCCACAGCAGGACTAGACTCCAGCAGCCACAGCAGGACTAGACTCCAGCAGCCACAGCAGGACTAGACTCCAGCAGCCACAGCAGGACCAGCACCAACTGCTTGACTGACGAAGAACTCTCACGTCAGAAGACATGAGAAGTGATGCTATGAAGGAGAGACGAGTCATCTCTACTGGATATATTACAGTACTGGGACTTTCGTCATATCATTTGGAGTGACCAAGGTCCCAGGAGCGAAACGTATTCATTAAAAAAGTGCTGAGTGTATGGACTTGTGTTTTACCATCTATACTGTCATTATCAATGTACTTTTTATATTCAGAAACGATAGTATCTTATAAGACAGTATATTATGTGCTAGTATCTTATATGATAGAATCTTAAATGATAGTATCTTATATGATATTATCTTATATGATAGTTTCATATGAATCTCTCTAAGTCTCTCCTCATCACCTTACTCATAATTAGATCTCTAGTAAGGGTAAGTTAGGTTAGGTAAGGTTTGTCAGGAAACAGGGCAAGTGTTTCCTGACGCTGGTTTTAGTTATATGATGACCCACAGCTTGAGTTTTTGGTCATCTGACAGAGGCCTTCCACTGGCTTACTCCTCCACCCCTTTAAAAATTATAGTTATGCTTATAACCATAATAATATCTCTAGTTCTTCATTCTCAGAAGATAATCACTGCCTCCGCCTCCTTCCGCCTTCATGCTGGTGAAGGGATCTTGATCCAAAGCATTAGAACCACCCTCTCCTTTCATGGATCAACCCTGATTACCCCCCACTCATCCAGGTGCTGCATAACCCAATAATATTAGGGCTCCATTCAAGTCTAAAAGTCTCCATCTCCCCTAGTTACCCATCGGCGCCTAAAGACTTCAAACCGACCAACTTCAACGATGTCCTTCGGTCGAACTCAGAAACTTCCCTTTAAGAAAACGTTGGTTGGGTTAGAAAGGTTGTCGACTGAAGGAGGAGTCATTCAAGTTACATGTTACCTGTCCACCACCAGTCAAGGATACTTTAAAGAACAAAAAGACACAATACCGTGACTGGAACAATACACAAATAGCCCGAACTTAGGAGAGAGGAACTTTGATACCTGAATTAGGGATTCAAGTAAGTCCTCGGTGTATACACACGTCTTTGTGCTAACTAGCCCACATTTTCTCTCCTGTGCTCTGTGAATGATGACTACAAACAGTACTAAATTTATATAATGCGAGAAACATGACGAATATATTAGGGAGCAGAGTACGATGAACTAGGAGCAGCAGCAGGCGCCCCATAGGATGGGCTAGGAGCAGGAGGTGCCCCGTAGGACGGACTAGGAGCAGCAGCAGGTGCCCCGTAGGATGGGCTAGGAGCAGCAGGCGCCCCATAGGATGGGCTAGGAGCAGGAGGTGCCCCGTAGGACGGACTAGGAGCAGCAGCAGGTGCCCCGTAGGATGGGCTAGGAGCAGCAGGTGCCCCATAGGATGGACTAGGAGCAGCAGGTGCCCCGTAGGATGGGCTAGGAGCAGGAGGTGCCCCATAAGACGGACTAGGAGCAGCAGGTGCTCCATACGACGGGCTAGGGGCCTTTGGAGGGGGTCCATAAGATGGGCTAGGAGCAGGTGCTCCATAGGATGGGCTAGGAGCTTTTGGAGGAGCTCCATATGATGGGCTAGGAGCTTTTGGAGGAGCTCCATAGGATGGGCTAGGAGCCTTAGGAGGAGCTCCATAGGATGGGCTAGGAGCCTTTGGAGGAGCTCCATAGGATGGACTAGGAGGAGCACCATAGGAGGTGCTAGGCTGCTTGTTACCCTTTCCTTTACTCCTGCTGCGATTTCGTCTGAAGAGACTGAAGATTGGAGACCTCTTGGTTCTCTTCAAGGGATCCAGGACCGCCAGGTCTCCTCTTACTGCAAACCGCAAAGAATTAAGAACACAAAACTGTTATTTTTATCATTATCATTATTATTCCAGGCACAGAATAACCCCTATGGCTTTAACTATTCTCAGTGCTACTACTACTAATAATAATAACAATAATAATAATCGCAATAATAATAAAAACAATGCTATTGGCGCTAACGAAGAAGGTTTTTAGGATCATAAGAGAGACGGCAAGAATGGGAAGGGGAATGAATGGGAGAGGATAGAGCAGTGAAAATAAAGTTGTAAGTGGAAAAGAAGAGATAGGTAAGACAGTCTAAGTGACCTGACAACTTTGGATGGATTTTGTTAAGTAGTGACGAGGCTGTCAGTGAAGCGAGGAAGATGGACATAATGAACTCGAGGATGAGCGAGAGTGAGAGGAAGATGAGTATGAGAGGAAGATGAGTATGAGAGGAAGATGAGTATGAGAGGAAGATGAGTATGAGAGGAACGTGAATGTATGCGAGAGTATTTATACTCACGCTTGGTGATGCCTTCGGCTTCCCTGGCGATGTGCGTCACCCGAACACCAACATTCTGACCCACCATCAACGCCACCACCACTACCACCGCCGCCGTCGCCTGGGGGAGAAGGTGACATAACTGACATCTTTAGGTAACTGCTAGTAAGACTCTGGGTTATTGTTGTCACCTTACTGATGGGTCCTGTGAGATCCCTGGCACGTTCAGAGGCGACACACATCCTAGTGACTGATAAATGACACACTTGTGCAACATTTAGGTATCTTTATTCCGGAAACGTTTCGCTAATCAGTGGCTTCTTCAGTCCGATGCAGAGAAAGATGGACGATGAGGAGGAGTTTGAGGTAATCAGTCCCTCAGTCTGGAGTCGATGTCTTCAGTCCATCAAGATTGATGGAGTGAGGGACTGATTACCTCATCATCTACCTTTACGTATATCTACGCTATATTGCACTGATAAAGCCATTGATTGGCGAAACGTCTTCAGATAAACATAACCATGTGTATAATACCTTATCATATCACTGTTTTACATCATTATTGTAATAAAACACCTAATAACACCATGGGTATCTAGCTACTTATCTGGAAGGTGTTCCGGGGGTCAACGCCCCCGCGGCCCCGTCCTTGACCAGGCCTCCCGGTGGATCAGAACATGATCAACCAGGCTGTTACTGCTGGCAGCACGTAGTCCAACGTAGGAACCACAGCCCGGCTGATCCGGTACTGACTTTAGGTGTCTGTCCAGCTCCCTCTTAAAGACAGCCAGGAATCTATTGGTAATTCCCCAAGTGTATATGTGCGAGAGGGTCATCACACGTACCCTCACCAACTATCACTGCTTAATTGGGTTTAAATCCTATCGACTGCTCAAGGGTCGTGAAGGTTGTTTTAAAAATAAGGTGTCTATTTTTTGTTAAGGCAGGTTTAATGAGTATCGTGCAGTCGATAGGATTTAAACCCCGGTTAACCAAACCAACCATACCGAGTCCTGCACTTTTCTCAACACGAGCGAAAAAGAGCACAGGGCGAGACGCTGAGATTTGTCTCAGTCTCACCACTTACTGAGCTCAGTCTTACCACTTACTGAGCTCAGTGCCACCACTTACTGAGCTCAGTGCCACCACTTACTGAGCTCAGTGCCACCACTTACTGAGCTCAGTCTCACCACTTACTAAGCTCAGTGCCACCACTTACTGAGCTCAGTCTCACCACTTACTGAGCTCAGTCTTACCACTTACTGAGCTCAGTGCCACCACTTACTGAGCTCAGTCTCACCACTTACTGAGCTCAGTCTTACCACTTACTGAGCTCAGTGCCACCACTTACTGAGCTCAGTGCCACCACTTACTGAGCTCAGTCTTACCACTTACTGAGCTCAGTGCCACCACTTACTGAGCTCAGTCTCACCACTTACTGAGCTCAGTCTTACCACTTACTGAGCTCAGTGCCACCACTTACTGAGCTCAGTGCCACCACTTACTGAGCTCAGTCTTACCACTTACTGAGCTCAGTCTCACCACTTACCGAGCCTTGAAGGGGACGAGGTGTCTTAATGCTGCTGAATACATCTTAATCCAAGGAACTGGCGCTATCCATTCTTAGATCAAAACAGACCACCTCTGCTTTCCCAGCGCTGTATGACTCTAGTGAGTTTAGCGCTTCTTTTTTATTATAATAATAATAATAATAATAATAATAATAATGTGGTGACCCAGGCGTCAACACCTCCCCCCCCCCCAAGTCATGATGGAATCAACAAACGTCAGAAGCCTGACATACCACTGTCATGGATAACATGATTTGTTGCTGCGACTCCTGTAGGACCCAGCAGCTGGAAGGAGGAAGTTTTGCGTTCTCAAGGAGGAGGAGCAGGAAGGGGGAGGTGGTCCTAACAGGATGCTGACACGGGAGATGTGTCGATGCTGTAATTAGTTGTAGATTCGCCGGTGCTCTTCCGGCTCTGGTCTTCTTCAGATGGAGATGCAGTAAGTCTCCTCTGCTTTATATATCTTACTTTCACTCTCCTTTGTCGCGTTGCCAGTTAATGTTATGCTGGGGTGTTTTTTACGTGACGTGTATGTGTGTGTGTGTGTGTAAATATACACACACACACACATATACCTTAGAGAAGCAAATAGACTGGCGGTCTGCGGGCCACCAACAGCAACAGCTTGGTTGACCAGGCAAGCACCAAACGAGCCTGGCGCAAGGTCGGGCTCTGGCATTAGTTCTTTTTAGTTTAATATCTTTATTATGCACCCCATACCCATCCTGTGGGTGGTAGTCAAAAGATTACAGAGGTACATCATGGGTCCAGGGACTGGGCCCCAAAGTTTTGATAGCTGAACAAGGTACAAAGGTAATGAACTCACAAGTTACAAAAGTAATGAATCATGTAATTAAATTTACTTACTACTACAGACATAATATACAAACAAGATGGTTGCAACTACGAGAGGACCAACTCGGGGCCTCCTACGAGAGGACCAACTCGGGGCCTCCTACGAGAGGACCAACTCGGGGCCTCCTACGAGTGAAACACTTTGTATCAGGAGAACAAGACTCTGGTGATTACCTTTGTTTATAAACAGCCATCAACTAGGACAGCGTAATTCAGGGAACAACTGGGGAAGATAGTGGCAGTGAAAGCCTTCAAAAATCCTTCACCACATATCATTTAAGATACTACATTGAATATTATTTAACCTCTGGAAGGTTGAAATATCCGTGGAGGGTACTCCGTGGAGGATACTCCGTGGAGGGTACTTCGTGGAGGGTACTTTTTGGAGGGTACCCCGTGGAGGGTACTCCGTGGAGGGTACTCCGTGGAGGGTACTCCGTGGAGGGTACTCCGTGGAGGGTACTCCGTGGAGGGTACTCCACGGACGGTTCAACCTTCCAAATGTTAAGTGAAGGATGGTAGACGACAATGAACCAGACATAGTACCTGGAACAACACACATATAACCCAGACATAGGAGAAACGTTATGCCGACGTTTCGGTCCCACTTGGACCATTAACTAGTCATATGGTTAATGGTCCAAGTCAGACCGAAACGTCGTTATAAAATTTCCTTCTCTTATGTGCAGGTTATCTGTGCATTGTTCCAGACACAACATTGTGCCTCCGTGTTGTTTCTAGCATCTGGAAGCACGATAACCCAACACATAACAGAACCCAGTGGTGAGGAGAATACTCCAGACCAGATCTTCACTGATCGTAAACAACATAACAGTCTCAGGCAAAACACACTCCGATCATAACCTCATTAATGTGCAGACTTTTATTAATCCATAACCCAGAGCGTCCCCCAGTGGAGGACCTACATTTTTGAGGCCCTGAAGCTGTTATAGGGGCCCGTTCTCAACCCCTTCTCATACAATAGACCTCAAATTTTCAAGCAATGAGGACTAAAGTCGCTGCTGGAGCTTCACAAGTTTCATAGCAGATCCGCCCCTGGCGTCCCCACACATATAGAGCGATGTCCTCACTAGTGTTCGCTAGAGCGTCCCTGCACTTCCTATAGAGTTACACGCAGAGAAATTGCGTGCTGAAGGTCTCACGCTAGTGACGCAAGGCCCTCTACATCATCCACTCTCAAACACCAGTTGTGCAAAGGATTCTAATGGCCTTTTTTTTTTTTAAAGAAAAAGTGAGTGAGCGAAGATGTGTACTGATGTGTAGATGTACAAAATCGACCCCAGAGAGAGTACAAGCCTCCCTACTCGACTTCAGAGAGAGTAAAAGCCTCCCTACTCGACCCCAGAGTGAATACAAGCCTCCCTACTTGACCTCAGAGAGAGTACAAGTCTCCCTACTCGACCCCAGAGTGAATACAAGCATCCCTACTTGACCTCAGAGAGAGTACAAGTCTCCCTACTCGACCCCAGAGAGAGTACAAGCCTCCCTACTCGACCTCAGAGTGAATACACACACTTCACTTCGACATTTTTCAATAAATAATACACAAAAGTGATATAAAGTTTAGAAGCGACCGAAGATTATCACTACTAAGATGTACTGAGAACCATTGTTGCTGGTCATGGTAGCGAGACGAGGGTCTTACATGTCATGGTAGTCTCATTGTTGCTGGTCATGGTAGTCTCATTGTTGCTGGTCATGGTAGCGAGACGAGGGTCTTACATGTCATGGTAGTCTCATTGTTGCTGGTCATGGTAGCGAGACGAGGGTCTTACATGTCATGGTAGTCTCATTGTTGCTGGTCATGGTAGTGAGACGAGGGTCTTACATGTCATGGTAGTCTCATTGTTGCTGGTCATGGTAGCGAGACGAGGGTCTTACATGTCATGGTAGTCTCATTGTTGCTGGTCATGGTAGTGAGACGAGGGTCTTACATGTCATGGTAGTCTCATTGTTGCTGGTCATGGTAGCGAGACGAGGGTCTTACATGTCATGGTAGTCTCATTGTTGCTGGTCATGGTAGCGAGACGAGGGTCTTACATGTCATGGTAGTCTCATTGTTGCTGGTCATGGTAGCGAGACGAGGGTCTTACATGTCATGGTAGTCTCATTGTTGCTGGTCATGGTAGCGAGACGAGGGTCTTACATGTCATGGTAGTCTCATTGTTGCTGGTCATGGTAGCGAGACGAGGGTCTTACATGTCATGGTAGTCTCATTGTTGCTGATCATGGTAGCGAGACGAGGGTCTTACATGTCATGGTAGTCTCATTGTTGCTGGTCATGGTAGCGAGACGAGGGTCTTACATGTCATGGTAGTCTCATTGTTGCTGGTCATGGTAGCGAGACGAGGGTCTTACATGTCATGGTAGTCTCATTGTTGCTGGTCATGGTAGCGAGACGAGGGTCTTACATGTCATGGTAGTCTCATTGTTGCTGGTCATGGTAGTGAGACGAGGGTCTTACATGTCATGGTAGTCTCATTGTTGCTGATCATGGTAGCGAGACGAGGGTCTTACATGTCATGGTAGTCTCATTGTTGCTTATCATGATACTGAGACGAGGATCTTACGTATCATGGTAGTGAGACGAGAATCACACATGTCATGGTAATCTCACTTGTAAATCATGGTAGTGAGACGAAGATCTGACGTGTCATGGTAGTCTCACTGTCCACATCATAGCGCTGAAGTAACCTATCATTGTACCACTCGTCATGGTAGCACCGGCAGGGTACAACCCAGCCACACATTATACCCGCCTTCTGTGAGATAACACCAATAATACCTCTTCAGCTCGGCTTCAAACTTTTAAAGCTGGTCTTCCTTGGTGAGAAGTTTGGAGGTTGGGATGTTAGTCTCCATGTGATAACTTGCAAGAGCTTCCTTTTTTTTAGGTATTTAAATTTCTCAAAGTTAATATCCAGCTGCGTTACAAACAAACTTAAGCCTCACTCTGCACTATACCTTTCGCTTGCATCGATGTACAATGAACTGGGATTATTCAATACGGGAATACCTTTCTGGGATCACTGAGGTACAAAGAACTGGAATTATCAATACAGGGATACCTTTTTGGGATAATTGAGGCATAGGGAACTGAGTGGTGTGTGTGTGGGTATACCAACCTATTTGTGGTTGCAGGGGTCGAGTCACAGCTCCTGGCTCCTGTGTGTGTGTGTGTGAAGGAGTGATTGAAAGTCAATCATGCGTGCTCTAATTGCATTTTTTGATCCACCAGGCTGTTAGTAATACCTTCAACTGACAGTTGATGTGTAATGGAAGATGGAGGAGAGAGTGGACAGAGTTCAGAGAGTGAGTGAAAATATATGGAAAGAGAGAGTGATCTGAGAGTACTGATAGATGGATCCCAGAGTACTGATAGATGCATCCCAGAGTACTGATAGATGCATCCCAGAGTACTGATAGATGGATCCCAGATTACTGATAGATGGATCCCAGAGTACTGATAGATGGATCCCAGTGTACTGATAGATGGATCCCAGTGTACTGATAGATGCATCCCAGAGTACTGATAGATGGATCCCAGATTACTGATAGATGGATCCCAGATTACTGATAGATGGATCCCAGAGTACTGATAGATGGATCCCAGAGTACTGATAGATGGATCCCAGAGTACTGATAGATGGATCCCAGAGTACTGATAGATGGATCCCAGAGTACTGATAGATGCATCCCAGAGTACTGATAAATGCATCCCAGAGTACTGATAGATGGATCCCAGATTACTGATAGATGGATCCCAGAGTACTGATAGATGGATCCCAGAGTACTGATAGATGGATCCCAGAGTACTGATAGATGCATTCCAGAGTACTGATAGATGCATCCCAGAGTACTGATAGATGGATCCCAGATTACTGATAGATGGATCCCAGAGTACTGATAGATGGATCCCAGAGTACTGATAGATGGATCCCAGTGTACTGATAGATGGATCCCAGCATACTGATAGATGGATCCCAGAATACTGATAGATGGATCCCAGAGTACTGATAGATGGATCCCAGAGTACTGATAGATGGATCCCAGAGTACTGATAGATGGATCCCAGAGTACTGATAGATGGATCCCAGAGTACTGATAGATGGATCCCAGTGTACTGATAGATGGATCCCAGAATACTGATAGATGGATCCCAGAATACTGATAGATGGATCCCAGAGTACTGATAGATGGATCCCAGTGTACTGATAGATGGATCCTAGAGTACTGATAGATGGATCCCAGAGTACTGTGATCCACTATGTTTTAATGGATTCATCACCTTCAAGGGTTCTTCATCCGAGTAAATAGAGTTACCCCCTCCCTGTCCTCCCTAAATGTGTGTCAGAGTTGTCCTCTAGAGTACGGAGCTTTCCCCCCCCCCTCCCCTTCCCCTCTCTGGCGTCAATAGCGTCGCGCGTAAGATTCGTGACGAAGCAGTTGTGTTGCGTAACAGCCCCAGTTGACGCACATTTGGTGACTCTCTCAAATACGCAATTATGCTCTAGGAACAAATGAGTGAGTGAGAGTGAGAGAGAGTGTGTGTGTGTGTGTGTGTGAGAGAGAGAGAGAGAGAGAGAGAGAGAGAGAGAGAGAGAGAGAGAGAGAGAGAGAGAGAGAGAGAGAGAGATTCGTCATGTATGGGAGTCTTCAAGACTTCAGATAACTGTTTATCGTGTTCCTATGACAGTCTTTAACACGCTAACCCTTATAATAACATTAATAATAACTATAATAGACTTCACGTCATCAATCATAAGCGATACATTGATGTCAAGACTTCCTGGTATAACGTACATCTTTGTGGGACATCATTAATAATGGACGCAGTAGTGATGCCTGTGGAACCCCAGTGTGGGTTCTTAATGTCGCTCTGCCAACGAGGAGCACAGGAGTATACCTGGAGGATACCTGAAGTATACCTTGAGGGTGTTCTGGGCTCCATACCCCCGCAGCCCGGGCCATGACCAGACCTCGTGGTGGATCAGGGCCTGATCAATCAGGCTGTTACTGCTGGCCGCACGTATTCTAACGTACGAACCACAGCTGGTCAGGTACTGACTTTAGGTATCTGTCTTGTAGGTTCACTTAGCTTAATGATTTCGCTCTGTGTAGATTTTGATCAAGTTACGACTTGATCAGTCTCTACACAGAGCCTTGATCAGTCTCTACACAGAGCCTTGATCAGTCTCTACACAGAGCCTTGATCAGTCTCTACACAGAGCCTTGATCAGTCTCTACACAGAGCCTTGATCAGTCTCTACACAGAGCCTTGATCAGTCTCTACACAGAGCCTTGATCAGTCTCTACACAGAGCCTTGATCAGTCTCTACACAGAGCCTTGATCAGTTTCTACACAGAGACTTGATCAGGCCGCCTGTGTCACCCGTCCTGCAGGCCGCCTGTGTCACCCGTCCTGCAGGCCGCCTGTGTCAACCGTCCTGCAGGCCGCCTGTGTCACCCGTCCTGCAGGCCGCCTGTGTCACCCGTCCTGCAGGCTATCTACCGTATTAGCTGCGCACTGTCTTCAGACAGGGATGCGCAGAACACTATCTTGTAAGGTATCGTTCACGTATAATAATAATAATAATAATAATAATAATAATAATAATAATAATAATAATAATAATAATAATAATAATAATCTTTACCAGTACATGTACAAGGTATACAGACCATAGCTGACATCAATGACATACTACTATATAAAAAGCCGCTTGTTATGCTGAGCATTTCCCACAAATTAGGTCAGTTTTGTCCCAGGATGCGACCCACACCAGTCCACTAACACCCAGGTACCTATTTTACTGCTAGGTGAACATGGACAGCAGGTGTCTTAAGGAAATAAATCCTAATGCTTCCACTCGTTCCGGGAATCGATCCGCGGACCTCAATGTGTGAGTATACCTGTGAGCTGAGTGCGCTAGTAAACGAGCTATAAACACAGTCAGAAGTACGCTTTTGGGACACCACTCGTGACGCTGGTCCACTGGGACACCTAGGTCCAGTACCTGCTTGTATCTTCCTTGATGCAGCGAAGCGTACTTCTCCCCCTCGTCTGTTCTTCCAGCTAATGAGACAGTTTCCTGTGGGTAACTGTGTCGAATACCTCCCTGCACTGATAAATGGATCAGAAAACCGATAACTTGAAGAATGAGGCATTTGTGTAACATGTGGGAATCTTTAATGAGAAAACGTTTAGCCACACAGTGGCTTCATCAGTCCTAAGAGGAGTTTGAGGTAATCAGTCCCTACAGTCCAGAAACATGCGCTCCACCCGTCCATCTCTTTGCTAAGGTGGTGTTGGTTGTGGTTCAGGAGTGACTCTCCAGGTGCTCCACCACTCTCTATATCCTGTTCTTCAATAACATATATTACACCACACTCTTCAAGGTTATTAGTCTTTAGTTCAATGTTGTCTGTTCACTTGTTGAACACTGGAACCACACTTGACGTTCACCAGCTTGTATATAGTATGTCCTGCAAGTGTCCAGTCGAAGATTTATGCTGACAGTTGTGTGTGTGTACTCACCTAGTTGTGGTTGCAGGGGTCGATTCATAGCTCCTGGCTGTGTGTGTGTGTGTGTCTGTGTGTGTGTGTACATTATGGCATTACACGGCAGTTATGTGATTTAGGTCAGTTGCACAAACATACACACACATAAAGTACCACTAAGAGCAAAGTCAATAATATTAATACGACTTTTTATAAGTTCTCTCTCTCTCTCTCTCTCTCTCTCTCTCTCTCTCTCTCTCTCTCTCTCTCTCTCTCTCTCTCTCTCTCTCTCTCTCTCTCTCTCAAAGAAGGTAATCAAGCGGTGCCCCGTGACCTGGTGGCAAAAGCTCTCGATTCACACGGTGAGGGTCCGGGTTCGATTCCCGGCGAAGGGGTGGAAACAATGGGCGTGTTTCCTTACACTGGTTGTCTATGTTTACCCATCAGTAAAATAGGTTCCTGGGTGTTAGTGGACTAGTGTGGGTCGCATCCTGGGGACAAAATTGACCTAATTTGTCCGAAATGCTCTGCATAACAAGCGGCTTTCTATATATTAGTATGTCATTGATGTCAACTATGGCCTGTATACATGTACTTGTAGAAATAAAGATATCATTATTATTATTAATCACCTCAGACGTTAAATATCCTAAAATACATTGCGTATCGGTCACCATAACAAAAGATATGACTAAACCTCAACTAGTCACTGAGCTCGGTAGTGTTGCCCTTATACCATGATAGTCATGGACCTCGGTAGTGTTGCCCTCATACACATTACCATGATAGTCATGGACCTCAGTAGTGTTACCCTCATACACATTACCATGATAGTAATGGACCTCAGTAGTGTTGCCCTCATACACATTACCATGATAGTCATGGACCTCGGTAGTGATGGCCTCATACATTTCCATGATAGTCATGGACCTCAGTAGTGTTGCCCTCATACATTACCATGATAGTCATGGACCTCAGTAGTGTTGCCCTCATACATTACCATGATAGTCATGGACCTCAGTAGTGTTGCCCTCATACATTACCATGATAGTCATGGACCTCAGTAGTGTTGCCCTCATACATTACCATGATAGTCATGGACCTCAGTAGTGTTGCCCTCATACATTACCATGATAGTCATGGAAATCAGTAGTGTTGCCCTCATACATTACCATGATAGTCATGGACCTCAGTAGTGTTGCCCTCATACATAACCATGATAGTCATGGACCTCAGTAGTGTTGCCCTCATACATTACCATGATAGTCATGGACCTCAGTAGTGTTGCCCTCATACATTACCATGATAGTCATGGAAATCAGTAGTGTTGCCCTCATACATTACCATGATAGTCATGGACCTCAGTAGTGTTGCCTATATAACCTGATGTCATGGACCTCAGTAAGTTGTCTACATTACCATGATAGTCATGGACCTCCGTGAATTTGCTGTGAGTGGGAAAGTTTGACGTAGCTTTCATAACGTTGTTTTACGTAGGTGAAGAGTATTGTGTCTGAGTGACGGTGGATGCAGACAACCCTCTAATGTTGATAATTGTTGTGAGTTGCTGTATTTATTTTTCTTGTAGGTTAGAGGAGCTCCGAGGCGGTGTTTGTGTGGAGTTCATTCTTGCCACATTGTGTTAAGTGAAAGTGCTATATCACTGTGTTATATGGCAGTGTTATATCACAGTGCTATATCACAGTGTTATATCACAGTGTTATATCACAGTGCTATATCACAGTGTTATATGGCAGTAGGTGAAAATAAAATTACTAACTTTATATTCGTTTCACGCTGCCCAGGATGCCACCCACAACAGTCAACTACAATGTGGATTGGCA
>WNWK01040518.1:0-16932 GCA_009830355.1 Cherax destructor
CATATGGGCAGGGCAGAATTATTAATCATGGGGATTTCAATCATAAAGAGATTGGGAAAAACCTAGACTCACATCCTTGACCAGAAACATGGAGGGCTAAGATTCTGAGACAATATTGGAAAACTTCATGCACCAACATGTTAGGGATACAACCAGAAATAGAGGAGAGGATGTTGCAGCAAGGCTGGATCTCATATTCACCTTAAACAGTTCAGACATAGGGAATATCACACACTAAAGACCCCTTGGTGCTAGTGATCACGACGTCCTGAGTTTTGAATACACTGAAGAGTTAACAGTGGAGAATGCGGCAGCACGAGAAGGAGAGGAGAAGCCAATTTTTAAAAAAAAGGACTACACAGGCATGAGGAGATTCCTGCATGAGGTGCAATGGGAAATAGACCTAGAGGGAAAGACAGTAAATGAAATGATGGAACTAGTGACCACTAAGTGCAGGAAGGCAGAGAAGTTCACACCAAAGGGTAACAGAAAAAATGGTAAGACCAGAGTGAGCCCATGGTTTAACTAGAGGTGTAAAGAGGCCAAACCCAAGTATGCTAGAGCATGGAAAAAGTATAGAAGGCAAAGGACTCAAGAAAACAAGGAGTTGAGCAGACGAACCAGAAATGAAAATGCAGGGATAAGGAGAGAGACCCAGAGGCAATACGAGAACGACATAGCATCAAAAGCCAAATCTGAACCAAAGTTGTTATACAGTCACATTAGGAGGAAAACAACAGTAAAGGACCAGGTAATCAGGGTGAGGAAAGAAGGGGGGGAGCTCACAAAGAGTGACCAGGAAGTATGTGATGAACTAAACACAAGATTTAGAGAAGTATTCACAGTAGAGACAGAAATGTTTCCAGCAAACCGAGGAGGTAGGGTGCACCAGCAGGTGCTGGACGCAGTATACATAACCAAGGAGGAGGTGAAGACACTACCAGGTGAACTAGATACCTCGAAGGCAGTTTACCCAGATAACATATCTCCATGGGACCTAAGAGAGGGAGCAGAGGAACTGTGAGTGCCGCTAGCAGCAATCTTCAATAAATCTATCGAAACTGGGCAACTGCCTGAGGTGTGGAAGACAGCAAATGTAGTTCCAGTTTTTAAAACAGGAGACAGATAGGCAGCATTAAACTACAGACCAGTGTCACTGTATAGTATGTAAAGTCATGAAAACGATTATCAGGAGAAGAGTGTTGGAGCACATTGAAAGGATTGGGCTCATACATGACAATCAGCACGGCTTCAGAGATGGGAATTACTGTGTCACAAATGTATATACATTCTACGATAAGGTAACAGAAGTAAGACAGTAGAGAGAGGGACGGGTAGATTGCATCTTTTTGGACTGTAAGAAGGCTTTTGACACAGTACCACACAAGAGATTGGTTCAAAAGTTAGAGGAGCAGGCAGGAATAGTAGGGAAAGTACTGCAATGGATCAGGGAATAACTGACAGGAAGGAAACAACGATTGTTGGTACGTGATGAAGTGTCCGAGTGGGCACATGTGTCGAGTGGGGTTCCACAAGGGTCAGTCCTATGTCCGGTGCTATTAAATAACAAAAAAGGTCACAATGCCGCGACTGGAACAATACACAAATAACCCGCACATAGAAGAGAGGAGATACGATGACGTTTCGGTCCGATTTGGACCAATTACAAAGTCACTTTGTAAATGGTCCAAGTCGGACCGAAACGTCGTCGTAAGCTCCTCTCTTCTATGTGCGGGTTATTTCTTGTATGTGTGAATGACATGATGGAATGAACAGATTCAGAAGTGTCGTTGTTCGCTGATGATGTGAAACTGATGAGGTTGAGGATCAGGTAACATTACAAGGAGATCTGGAGAGGCTGCAAGCCTGGTCTGACAAATGGCTCCAAGAGTTTAGCCCCAGCAAGTGCAAAGTCATGAAGATTAGGGAAGGACAAAGACGATCGGAGATGGAGTACAGGCTAGGGGATCAAGGGCTGCAAACTTCACTTAAAGAAAAGGATCTTGGAGTACGCATTATACCGAGCATGTCCCCTAAGGCGCACATCAATCAGATAACTGCTGCAGCATATGAGCTTTTGGCAAACCTGAGAGCATTTCGACATCTAAGTAAGGAGTCATTCACGACACTGGACACCGTGTACGTTAGGCCCATACTGGAGTATGCAGCACCACTATGGAACCCACACCTAGTCAAACACGTCAAAAAATTAGAGAAAGTGCAAAAGTTTGTAATAAGACTAGTTCAGGAACTGAGGGGTATGTCTTATGAGGAGAGGTTAAGAGAACTCAACATGATGACACTAGAGGACAGGAGAGATAGGGGGAACATGATAACCACGTATAAAATACTGAGAGGAATTGACAAGGTGGACAGGGCGCGAATGTTTCAGAGATAGGACACAGGAACAAGGGGCCACAATTGGAAGTTGAAAGCCCAGATAAGTAATAGGGATATTAGGATGTATTTCTTTAGCCTTAGAGTTGTCAGGAAGTGGAATAATCTGGAGAGTGAAGTAGTGGAAGCAAGTTCCATACATAGCTTTAAAAAGAGGTATAATAAGGCTCTAGGAGAGGGGAGAGAGTGACCTAGCAGCGGCCAGCAAAGAGGCGGGGCCATGAGCTGTGACACGACCCCTGCAACCACGTACAGGTGAGTACACACACATACACGAGGACTGGCTTACACGTACCCTGCTCCAGAGATTCAGCGCCACAACTATGATAAATTCTCTTACCAAGAGGGAGAAGGTCGAGAGTATGGGCGTGCAACAAGAGCGTACAGGAGCTTACATTGTTGCTACCACTGCTGCTGCTGTTGCAGCTGGTGCTTCCGGAGCTTACTTTGTTACAGCAGAGGCTGCTGCAGCTGGTGCTTCCGGAGCTTACTTTGTTACAGCAGAGGCTGCTGCAGCTGGTGCTTCCGGAGCTTACTTTGTTACAGCAGAGGCTGCTGCAGCTGGTGCTTCCGGAGCTTACTTTGTTACAGCAGAGGCTGCTGCAGCTGGTGCTTCCGGAGCTTACTTTGTTACAGCAGAGGCTACTGCTGCTGCTGCAGCTGGTGCTACCGGAGCTTACTTTGTTACAACAGAGGCTACTGCTGCTGCAGCTGGTGCTACCGGAGCTTACGTTGTTACAGCAGAGGCTACTGCTGCTGCAGCTGGTGCTACCGGAGCTTACGTTGTTACAGCAGAGGCTACTGCTGCTGGTGCTTCCGGAGCTTACCTTGTTACAGCAGAGGCTACTGCTGCTGGTGCTTCCGGAGCTTACGTTGTTACAGCAGAGGCTACTGCTGCTGGTGCTTCCGGAGCTTACTTTGTTACAGCAGAGGCTACTGCTGCTGTTGGTGCTTCCGGAGCTTACGTTGTTACAGCAGAGGCTACTGCTGCTGGTGCTGCAGCTGGTGCTACCGGAGCTTACCTTGTTACAGCAGAGGCTACTGCTGCTGCAGCTGCAGCTGGTGCTACCGGAGCTTACCTTGTTACAGCAGAGGCTACTGCTGCTGTTTCTGCTGAGAGTTTTTTGTTACTGGGCATAATGCTGTTGGTGCTGTTGTTAATAACACTGCTGCTTGAGAGCAAGAGCGTGGAAAAAGAGCACGTTGAACCTTGTGTTGTTGGTAATGTAACTCCTGTTGCTGGTAATGTAAGTCTTGTTGTTGTTGCTGGTAATGTAACTCCTGTTGCTGCTGTTGTTGATGCTCCTGCTGCTGTTGCTGGTAATGTAACTCCTGTTGATATTGCTGTCCTGTTGCTGGTAATGTAACTCCTGTTGCTGGTAATGTAACTTCTGTTGCTGGTAATGTAACACCAGTTGCTGTTGCTGGTAATGTAACTCCTGTTGATGTTGCTGTCCTGTTGCTGGTAATGTAACTTCTGTTGCTGGTAATGTAACACCAGTTGCATTTGCTGGTAATGTAACTCCTGTTGATGTTGCTGTCCTGTTGCTGGTAATGTAACTCCTGTTGATGGTAATGTAACTCCTGTTGATGCTGCTGCTGCTGTTGCTGGTAATGTAACTCCTATTGTTGTTGTTGCTGGTAATGTAACTCCTGTTGATGTTGCTGTCCTGTTGCTGGTAATTTAACTCCTGTTGATGTTGCTGTCCTGTTGCTGGTAATGTAACTCCTGTTGATGGTAATGTAACTCCTGTTGATGCTGCTGCTGCTGTTGCTGGTAATGTAACTCCTGTTGTTGTTGCTGGTAATGTAACTCGTGCTGCTGCTGTTGTTGCTGTTGCTGGTAATGTAACTCCTGCTGCTGTTGTTGTTGCTGCTGCTGCTGTTGCTGGTAATGTAACTCCTGTTGTTGTTGCTGTTGTTGTTGTTGCTGCTGTTGCTGGTAATGTAACTCCTGTTGCTGTTGTCGTTGTTGCTGCTGCTGCTGTTGCTGGTAATGTAACTCCTGCTGCTGTTGTTGTGCTGCTGCTGCTGTTGCTGGTAATGTAACTCCTGTTGTTGTTGCTGGTAATGTAACTCGTGCTGCTGTTGTTGTTGCTGTTGCTGGTAATGTAACTCCTGCTGCTGTTGTTGTTGCTGCTGCTGCTGATGCTGGTAATGTAACTCGTGCTGCTGCTGTTGTTGTTGTTGCTGGTAATGTAACTCCTGCTGCTGTTGTTGTTGATGCTGCTGCTGATGCTGGTAATGTAACTCCTGTTGTTGTTGTTGTTGTTGTTGTTGCTGCTGCTGGTAATGTAACTCCTGTTGTTGTTGTTGTTGCTGCTGCTGCTGGTAATGTAACTCCTGTTGTTGTTGTGTAGTTCCTGCTGCTGTTGCTGGTAATGTAACTCCTCTTGCTGTTGTGCTGCTGCTGCTGCTGCTGCTGTTGTTGTTGCTGTTGCCGCTGCTGCTGCTGTTGCACATTCAAAACAGTTGTCCATAACAGAGACGAAAATAAAATTTGGAACCGTTGTTAAGAGTGTGTGAGTAGTGAGAGAAGCAGCAGTGAGAGAGGCAGCAGTGAGAGAGGCAGCAGTGAGAGAGGCAGCAGTGAGAGAGGCAACAGTGAGAGAGGCAGCAGTGAGAGGCAGCAGTGAGAGAGGCAGTAGTGAAAGAGGCAGCAGTGAGAGAGTCAACAGTGAGAGAGCAGCAGTGAGAGAGGCAGCAGTGAGAGAGTCAGTAGTGAGAGAGTCAGCAGTGAGAGAGTCAACAGTGAGAGAGGCAGCAGTGAGAGAGGCAGTAGTGAAAGAGGCAGCAGTGAGAGAGTCAACAGTGAGAGAGGCAGCAGTGAGAGAGGCAGCAGTGAGAGAGGCAACAGTGAGAGAGGCAGCAGTGAGAGGCAGCAGTGAGAGGCAGCAGTGAGAGAGGCAGCAGTGAGAGAGGCAGTAGTGAAAGAGGCAGCAGCAGAGAGGCAGCAGTGAGAGAGTCAGCAGTGAGAGAGTCAGCAGTGGGAGAGGCAGCAGTGAGAGAGTCAACAGTGAGAGAGTCAGCAGTGAGAGAGTCAGCAGTGAGAGAGGCAACAGTGAGAGAGGCACAGTGAGAGAGTCAGCAGTGAGAGAGGCAACAGTGAGAGAGTCAGCAGTGAGAGAGGCAGCAGTGAGAGGCAACAGTGAGAGTCAGCAGTGAGAGAGGCAGCAGTGAGAGAGACAACAGTGAGAGAGGCACAGTGAGAGAGGCAACAGTGAGAGAGGCACAGTGAGAGAGGCAGCAGTGAGAGAGGCAACAGTGAGAGAGGCAACAGTGAGAGAGGCAGCAGTGAGAGAGGCAGCAGTGAGAGGCAAGAGTGAGAGAGGCACAGTGAGAGTCAGCAGTGAGAGAGGCAACAGTGAGAGTCAGCAGTGAGAGAGGCAGCAGTGAGAGAGACAACAGTCAGAGAGGCACAGTGGGAGAGGCAACAGTGAGAGAGGCACAGTGAGAGAGTCAGCAGTGAGAGAGGGAGCAGTGAGAGAGGCAGCAGTGAGAGGCAACAGTGAGAGAGTCAGCAGTGAGAGAGGCAACAGTGAGAGGCACAGTGAGAGAGTCAGCTGTGAGAGAGGCAGCAGTGAGAGAGTCAGCAGTGAGAGATGCAGCAGTGAGAGAGGCAACAGTGAGGGAGTCAGCAGTGAGAGGGGCAGCAGTGAGAGAGGCAGCAGTGAGTCAGCAGTGAGAGAGTCAGCAGTGAGAGAGGCACAGTGAGAGTCAGTAGTGAGAGAGGCAACAGTGAGAGAGTCAACAGTGAGAGTCAGCAGTGAGAGAGGCAGCAGTGAGAGAGGCAACAGTGAGAGGCACAGTGAGAGTCAGCAGTGAGAGAGGCAACAGTGAGAGAGTCAGCAGTGAGAGAGGCAGCAGTGAGAGAGGCAACAGTGAGAGTCAGCAGTGAGAGGCAGCAGTGAGAGAGGCAACAGTGAGAGAGTCAGCAGTGAGAGGGAGCAGTGAGAGATGCAGCAGTGAGAGATGCAGCAGTGAGAGGCAACAGTGAGAGTCAGCAGTGAGGCAGCAGTGAGAAAGGCAACAGTGAGAGAGGCACAGTGAGAGTCAGCAGTGAGAGAGGCAGCAGTGAGAGAGTCAGCAGTGAGAGAGGCAGCAGTGAGAGAGGCAGCAGTGAGAGGCAACAGTGAGAGAGTCAGCAGTGAGAGAGGCAGCAGTGAGTCAGCAGTGAGAGAGGCAGCAGTGAGTCAGCAGTGAGAGAGGCAGCAGTGAGAGCCACCACCACCGCCTCCAGCAACACTGCCTAATAAGACCCACACAACCATTACCAAGAACATCTCTCTTCCTTCAATACCAACGTTTGACTCTTAACGTTTGTCAGAATTAGTTATCACCTGCATCACCTGTGCCTTATATATACACCTGTAGGTGGGCTATTGTTGACAAATTTATTTCTCATGTTTATTTATAAAATGGTTTAAGCTCTCTTCCTGGCCCCCGCCACCCAGGTCCTGTCTTCCCCAGGTCCCAGGTTACAGGTCCCTCCTTCACTCGAATCCTAGGTCCTTCCTTCCCCAGGTCCCAGGTTACAGGTCTTTCCTTCACTCAAATCCTAGGTCCTTCCTTTCCCAGGTCCCAGGTTATAGGTCCTTCCTTCACTCAAATCTGAGGTCCTTCCTTCCCCTAGTCCCAGGTTACAGGTCTTTCCTTCACTCAAATCCTAGGTCCTTCCTTCCCCAGGTCCCAGGTTATAGGTCCTTCCTTCACTCAAATCTGAGGTCCTTCCTTCCCCAGGTCCCAGGTTACGGGTCCCTCCTTCACTCAAATTCGAGGTCGTTCCTCACCCCAGGTCCCAGGTCCCTCCTTCCCTAAAGTTCCAAATCCTTCCATCTCTCAGGTCTCGGGTCCTTTCTTCTACCAGGTCGCAGGTCCTTGCTTCGGGTCCCATGTCCTTCCTTCAGATCCCAGGTCATTCCCCCTGGCCCCAGATCCTTATTTTCCCCAAAAAAGTGTACACAAATATATGCAAACTTATACACATCATGAATGTATATACACACATATTCATACAATCTCACACATACCCACAAATATGCAAGTGTACAAACATACATATATGCATAAATATGCGCTGCATACATCTGTACAAGCATACATACACATATGCATAAGTACGTGTCTATGTATGCATGTGTGTATATGTACATATATAAATATTTTATACGTGAATGTAAATACGAACTTAAGCATATAACACACACACACACACACACACACACACACACACACACACACACACACACACACACACACACACACACACACACATAATAGCTCTCACAGAAATCTGATAACAGATGCCATCTTTCCAATGGGATACCAGATCCTGAGGAAAGACAGAGGGAACAGAGGGGGTGGAGGAGTGGCACTGCTGATCAAAAACTAATGGGATTTTGATGAGCTGGAGAGAGGAGACAGAGGAGAACCAGGAGATTACATAATAGGAATGCTACAGTCTGGAGGTACCAAGGTGGTAATTGCATTGATGTATAACCCACCAAAGAACAGCAGGAGGCCAAGGCAAAAGTATGATGAGAGTAATAGAGCGATGGTTGACACACTGGCTGAAGTGGCCAGAAGGGCTCATGCGAGCAGGGCAAAGCTACTGATCATGGGTGACTTCAACCACAAGGAAATAGATTGGGAGAACTTGGAGTCACATGGGGGCTAAGATACGTATAGGGCTAAGATGATGGAGGTGGTACTGGAAAACTTCATGTACCAACACGTAAGGGATACTACCAGGGAGAGAGGAGAGGATGAACCAGCAGGATTGGACCTAGTATTCACCTTGAGTAGTGCAGATATTTAGGACATCACACATGAAAGTCCCCTTGGGGCCAGTGATCATATGGTTTTAAGCTTTGATTACACAGTAGAGTTACAGGTGGAGGGAGAGGGAGATAGGGCCAGAAGAATGAAGCCAAACTACAAAAAAGGGGACTACGCAGGCATGAAGAACTTCCTAAACGGGGTTCAGTGGGACAAAGAACTGGAAGGGAAATCAGTAAAAGAGATGATGGAATATGTGACAACAATATGCAAGGAAGCTGAGGAGAGGTTTGTACCCAAGGGTAACAGAAACAACGAAAAAGCCAGGATGAGCCCGTGGTTCACCCAAAGGTGCAGGGAGGCCAAAACCGAGTGTGCTAGGGAATGGAAGAAGTATAGAAGGAAAAGGACCCAGGAAAATAAGGAGAGCAGTCGTAGAGCCAGAAATGAACATGCACAGATAAGAAGGGAGGCCCAACGACAGTACGAGAATGACATAGCAGTGAAAGCCAAATCTAACCCGAAGCTGTTGTACAGCCACATCAGGAGAACAACAGTCAAGGACCAGGTGATCAGGCTAAGGAAGGAAGGAGGAGAGTTCACAAGAAATGACCGCGAAATGTGTGAGGAGCTCAAAAAGAGATTCAAAGAGGTGTTCACAGAGGAGATAGAAGGTCCTCCAGAAAGGAGGAAAGGTAGGGTACACCATCAAGTGCTGGATACAATACACACAACTGAGGAGGAAGTGAAGAGGCTACTAAGCGAGCTGAATACCTCAAAGGCGATGGGGCCGGATAACATCTCTCCGTGGGTCCTGAGAGAGGGAGCAGAGGAGCTATGTGTACTCCTAACAACAATCTTCAACACGTCTATCGAAACAGGGCAACTACCTGAGGTATGGAAGACAGCAAATGTAGTTCCAATTTTTAAAAAAAGAGACAGGAACGTAGCAATAAAGTACAGACCAGTGTCACTGACATGTATAGTATGCAAAGTCATGGAGAAGATTATCAGGAGAAGAATAGTGGAGCACCTAGAAAGGAATGAGCTTATCAACGACGGCCAACACGGTTTCAGGGACGGGAAATCCTGTGTCAAAACTACTGGAGTTCTATGACAGGGTGACAGCAATAAGACAAGAGAGAGAGAGAGGGGTGGGTAGATTACATATTCCTGGACTGTAAAAAGGCGTTTGACACAGTTCCACACAAGAGATTAGTGCAGAAGCTGGAGGACCAGGCAGGGATAACAGGGAAGGCACTACAATGGATCAGGGAATACCTGTCAGGAAGACAGCAGCGAGTCATGGTACGTGGCGAGGTGTCAGAGTGGGCGCCGGTGACGAGTGGGGTTCCACAGGGGTCAGTCCTAGGACCGGTGCTGTTTCTGGTATTTGTGAACGACATGACGGAAGGAATAGACTCCGAAGTGTCCCTGTTTGCAGATGATGTGAAGTTGATGAGAAGAATTGAATCGGACGAGGACCAGGCAGAACTACAAAGGGATCTGGACAGGCTGCAAGCCTGGTCCAGCAATTGGCTCCTGGAGTTCAACCCCACCAAGTGCAAAGTCATGAAGATTGGGGAAGGGCAAAGAAGACCGCAGACGGAGTACAGTCTAGGGGTCCAGAGACTACAAACCTCAATCAAGGAAAAAGATCTTGAGGTGAGTATAACACCAGGCAAATCTGAGGCGCACATCAACCAAATAACTGTTGCAGCATACGGGCGCCTAGCAAACCTAAGAACAGCATTCCGACATCTTAATAAAGAATCGTTCAGGACCCTGTACACTGTGTACGTTAGGCCCATACTAGAGTATGCAGCACCAGTTTGGAACCCACATCTAGCCAAGCACGTAAAGAAACTAGAAAAAGTGCAATGGTTTGCAACAAGACTAGTCCCGGAGCTAAGGGGTATGTCCTACGAGGAGAGGTTAAGGGAAATCGACCTGAAAGACACTGGAGGACAGGAGAGATAGGGGTGACATGATAACGACATATAAGATACTGAGAGGAATTGACAAGGTGGACAGAGACAGAATGTTCCAGAGATGGGACACAGCAACAAGGGGACACAGTTGGAAGTTGAAGACTCAGATGAATCACAGGGATGTTAGGAAGTATTTCTTCAGTCACAGAGTGGTCAGGAAGTGGAATAGCTTATGAAGCGATGTAGTGGAGGCAGGTTCCATACATAGCTTTAAGAAGAGGTATGATAAAGCTCATGGCGCAGGGAGAGTGACCCAGTAGCGGCCAGTGAAGAGGCGGGGCCAGGAGCTATGACTCGACCCCTGCAACCACAACTAGGTGAGTACACATACACACACCTATTCTCTGATAAATTTTCAGAGAATAGGGATATTCGCGGGTCAGAAATCGGCCAAAGTGATTTTCAAGAGAGAAACATCGCGGACCAGGATCCTGCAGCAGAAACCACGGCTAAATGAATCAACAACCTACCGGAGGATGTAGATAAGTGGCTCAGAGAACCGACAAGTTGGTAAATTAGACACATATACAACACTTGGGTATCTTTATTGAGGAAACGTTTCGCCACACAGTGGCTTCATCAGTCCAGACATGTGCAACACTTGTGTCTAATTTATCAACTTGTGGGTTCTCTGAACCATTTATCTACATTCCTGTCAAACACAGTGTGTGTGTGTGTGGGTACACACACACACACACAAAGCACATCCAGCTGCCTACAAAAATACTTGATGTATTTTTATAGTCAGACTTGACTTTCGATGCTATGTCGTTCTCGTATTGTCGCTGGACCTCCCTCCTTATCTGTGCATACTGTTTCTGGCTCTTCGACTAGTCTCTTTATTTTCCTGGGTCCTCTGTCTTCTGTACTTTTTTCATTCTCTAGCGCACTTAGCTTTTGCCTCCCTACACCTTTGGGAACAAACCTTTCCTCTGCCTCCTTGCATTTTGTTGTCATGTAGTCCATCATTTCGTTTACTGATTTTTCCTACCAATTCTCTTTCACACTGAACCTCCTGCAGGAAGTTCCTCATGCCTGTGTAGTTCCCCCTTTTGTAGTTTGGCTTTTCCCATTCAACTCCTGTTACCCTATTCATTTGTAACTCTACTTTCTATTCAAATCTCAAAACCACGTGATCACTAGCTCCGAGGGGCCTTTCATATGTGATGTCCGAGCTAGCTACTCAGGGTGAATACGAGGTCCAGTCTTGCTGGTTCATCCTCACCTCTCTCTCTGGTAGTGTCCCTAACATGTTGATGCATGAGGTTTTCCAGTACCACATCCATCATCTAGGCTCTCCATGTTTCGGGACCTCCATGTGGCTCCAGGTTTTCCCAATCAAATTTCCTTGTGATTGAAATCACTCATAACTAGTAACTTTACTTTAAACGTGTAAACTCTTCTGGCCACCTCAGCTAGTGTATCCACCATTGCTCTGTTGGTCTCTTCATATTCTTCTCTCGGCCTCCTGCAGTTCTGTGTCGGGTTGTACATCACTGCAATGACTACCTTATGTCCCCCAGACTGAATTGTACCTACTATGTAGTCCCTTTCGCCCATTCGTTCCAGTTCCTCAAATCCCCATTGGTTTTTAATGAGTACTGCAACTCCTCCTCCCCCTCTGCTCCCTCTATCTTTCCTCAGGATCTGATATCCGGGTGGGAAGATTGCGTCTGTTATCATCCCAGTGAGTTTCGTTTCATACCACTCCTCACATTTATTTGTTATTCCATCCTCATTCGTATATCAAACCTTCAACTTCTTTTCTAAAACTGTGGTCTGGGGAGAACTTTGCAGAGCGGGAGACTTGGCAGGGAACTATGGGGGGGTTGCTGTGGGGGTGGAGTTTGTAATGAGGGTGGGGACAGTGGCTACTGTGTGTGAGTTTTGGGTTAGATTGTTTAGTTGCATTGGGGTTGTCGTGGTTGAGGTCCTTCTGTAGGTTGTTCTGAGGGAGGTTGTATTTGCTCTTCCTCCTGAGGCTGGGTTCTCCTAACCCATCTCTGTCTTTGCATCTCTTTCCTCCTTGCGTCTTTGTACCCTCTCTTTCAGTTTCTGCCTTTCTTCTTGTGTCCTGTCGCGGTCGATGTACACACTCCCTCCGGTACGTCAGTATGTCCCTTAGTCATGCTTTTTCCTGCAGGATCCTGTTTCGAGCCGATTCTGCCTTGAATATCACTTTGACTGGCCGTTTTTTTCCTCCTGTACTCACCTAGTTGTGGTTGCAGGGTCGAGTCAAAGCTCCTGGCCCTGTGTGTGTGTGTGTGTGTGTACTTACCTATATGTTGTTGCAGGGGTCGAATCTTAGCTCTGGCCCCACCTCTCAACTTGCCGTTTGCCAGAGTCACTTTCCTAGCCTCGTGGGCCCTGTCGTACCTAATCTTAAACCTATGTATGGAGTCTGCCCTACCACCACTTCGTCGAGGTCATTCCACGTCCTGACTCCCTCCCCTCAGACTGAAGAAATACTTACTGACATTTTTGTGACTCATCTGTATGTTGAACTTCAAGCTGTGCCCCGAGTATCTGTTTCCTATCAATACCCCTGCGCATTTTGTACGTAGTTATAATGTCTCCTCTGGTCTTTATGTTCTACAGGGTCGTTAGGTTTAATTCCTTTAGCCTCTCTTCGTAGTTCGTACACTTTAGCTCTGGAACTTGTTTCGTTGCATATTTCTTCACTTTCTTCAGTTTCTTAACATGTTTCGTCAGGTATGGGTTCCATACTGGTGCCGCGTACTCCAAAACATACCTGACATATCTTGTATAAAGAGCCCGGAATGACACCTTGTTGAATTTCCCAAAGGTTACTTAGATTTATCAAGCGAGCATTGGCTGCAAAAGTTATTGGGTTGGTTTGACCCTTGGCGATATAAGAACATAAGAAAGGAGGAACACTGCAGCAGGCCTGTTGGCCCATACTAGGCAGGTCCTTTACATTCCATCCCACTAACAGAATATTTGCAAATATTCAATGCTACCCAAGAAATAAGCTTTGATAATTCTATAAAGCTTTGATAGACACTATGCTTACTCTCAGGCCCTTCCCTTTAGATGAGAGTTGCAGCCTGTCCCCCCGAATTTATACTCCGTGTCCAGTTTTCTGGCCCCTTCCACAAACTGCATAGCCTTGCATTTGCACTTACCTCACCAACCCAGCAGTTTATCCAGATTCATTTATAGTCTTTTCCCGTCCTCATCTGCTTGTAATCTCCTCATTAGTTTCATATACTCAGCAAATATAGACGCATCTGACTCACTACCGTGTAATATGTCCTTCACATAAACCAGAAGTACTGGTCCCGATACCGACCCTGTATGTATATGCATGAATATTTGTATGTCTGTGTTTGTGTATATCTGTGCGTGTGTACTCCCACGCTGTACCTGCTGAGGTAGAACTCCAGTTCCTGGCTTTGCTTCATAACATTTAACTGAAGTGTATTTGGTTCGTAGCCTCTTTGAGTTTTTATCTTATTTTGCATATTTTTCACGTGTAGCTTTGTCCTCACTGGCACTTGCTGTAGTGCTGGTGGGATTTAAACCAACTCTTGTTAACCTGCATATAATTGCTCTGTGTCATCATCTTTCTTATATTCTCACTAATTCGTACTTCTCACATCTTTGTCCTTGTTTACTCTGCCCATGTCTTTGGTCATCACATTTCCTCCTGCCCTTCTCTCCAGTGGTTGTGGTTTAGTTATTTTAGTCTTTCCTCGTGGATCATGTGCCTCACCTCGTCAACTTGTCGGGTTTCAAGCCATCTGACTTTCTTTGGCTTTTTGTGTGACTAATTACTGGCTGCTCACTGGTGCTTCATACTGAGGTTTGGTGTGACGTATGTGTTATGCATCGTCTTGAGCGACATCTTCATCATATTTCCGAAAGAAGTTGTTACACTTGCAGGTCTTCCATTAACATTAATGTAATACACTTTATGTAAGTCTTAGGGACAGATTTGCCCTAATGTCCTCAGGCTTTTTCTGAGACCTGGAATTATGTCTCTGCTCAGTGATAATGTGCCTCCAGTCTGCTGCTGCTGCTGCTGCAGTGTGGAGGATATTCATCAGTGTGGAGGATATTCATCAGTGTGGAGGATATTCATCAGTGTGGAGGATATTCATCAGTGTGGAGGATATTCATCAGTGTGGAGGATATTCATCAGTAATAAGGATATTTATCATTATGTATATAAAGTCGTCAATTATTCTTACCATCCCCCTGAAGCTCTCAGATTAGTTAACTCATTTATTATAATAATAATACGAGGAAAGGGATGATAGGTTCAATTACTTTGATTAAAAGTCTTTCACTAGTATCAAGGCACATGTGGTTGATATACTACCCAGTGATATATTGTGTGAGGCCACAGTGATATATTGTGTGAGGCCACAGTGATATATTGTGTGAGGCCACAGTGATATATTGTGTGAGGCCACAGTGATATATTGTGTGAGGCCACAGTTTCTGTGCAAATTGGAAAAGTATATAGTCATGCTAGCTTTAGAGTATCGTAGCCTCAATAATTTTATTTACAGCTATTATCATGGAGAGCATTGTTGTCTTGTTGGCACACTGAAAACATTTCAGTGGCATATAATGATTCCTGGGACAACGTTCTGTTAGTTGTTGTAGGATGATCAACTCTTCACAGTGTTTTGAGTTCTTGACACATGAGGAAGAAACATCACGTGGATAATATATATTCTCTGCTGAATATTTGCGATATCTTTACGATTGTGAACGAATTATTTAACCTCTCTTTCCCAGTCTTTCATTTCTTGACATTTCGTCGCGTGTGTGTCCCTGGCTACCAGCCCCCATGATCAAGCTCTGCTGCGTCCTGTGTGCAGCTGGTGGCAGCTGTCACACTGACGCCAGATATCAAGACAGTGTTATCTTGTACAACACAAGAGTGACACACTTTATCTTGGCATCTGCCAAGATGCAGCATCCACTACGAGGCTTCAAGTCACATGCGGCTTCCAGGGTTTCCACTCACATGCCGAAATTATAGTTACCTTTAATACCATAAGTTGTGGTGGGCGACTTTGGCAGCCCTTCTCAGGCTCACTAGTCTCTCTCTTTTGTTATACGTATGTGATAAATATGCTATTTTACTTGGCTTTTGCATATTTTCTTACTTTAATTACCATATATAATATTTTGGGCATTTTTCCTACATCCCGCCTCTTCTAGCAGCTGTATCCAACTGATGTACTCTCCTGTACCCACCCACAGTACGAACCCTGCTGTACTTCCTCCTGTACCTACCCACAGTACGAACCCTGCTGTACTCTCCTGTACCCACCCACAGTACGAACCCTGCTGTACTCTCCTCCTGTACCTACCCACAGTACGAACCCTGCTGTACTCTCCTGTACCTACCCACAGTACGAACCCTGCTGTACTCTCCTGTACCTACCCACAGTACGAACCCTGCTGTACTCTCCTCCTGTACCTACCCACAGTACGAACCCTGCTGTACTCTCCTCCTGTACACCCACAGTACGAACCCTGCTGTACTCTCCTGTACCTACCCACAGTACGAACCCTGCTGTACTCTCCTGTACCTACCCACAGTAGGAACCCTGCTGTACTCTCCTCCTGTACCTACCCACAGTACGAACCCTGCTGTACTCTCCTCCTGTACCTACCCACAGTACGAACCCTGCTGTACTCTCCTCCTGTACCTACCCACAGTACGAACCCTGCTGTACTCTCTTCCTGTACCTACCCACAGTACGAACCCATATTCTCACCTCTTGTACCCACCCTCTCTACTATTCTGTCATTACTGTCTGCTGACCTTTTATTTTTGAAGTGGACTTAAAACTTAAGTGTGGTTGGCCAGTCAGTGATTAATTAAACACCTAACGAGTCATCATTCGAGAAACAGATGTGTCAAGAGTCTATCCACCTGAACAACCACCACCAATTACATCACCAACCATCATCACCACCACTCACCATCATCACCACCACCACCACCACCACCACCACCACCACCATCATCACCACCATCATCACCACCATCACCACCACCGTGACCACCACCACAACCGTGCACCACCACCACGTGCACCACCACCGTGCACACGGACTCTCTTTACCAAGTTCTCAATACTTTCCAATTATATTTGTCTTGGTAACCAGGCAGCTAGACGAACCTTGCTTCAGCATGTTCAGTGGTTCATGGCATGATGGTGTTGTTGTGGTGTGGTCATGGTTGTGGGTGTACACAGTAGCTGGTGTGGTCATGGTTGTGGGTGTACACAGCAGCTGGTGTGGTCATGGTTGTGGGTGTACACAGCAGCTGGTGTGGTCATGGTTGTGGGTGTACACAGCAGCTGGTGTGGTCATGGTTGTGGGTGTACACAGCAGCTGGTGTGGTCATGGTTGTGGGTGTACACAGCAGCTGGTGTGGTCATGGTTGTGGTGTACACAACTGGTGTGGTCATGGTTGTGGTGTACACAGCAGCTGGTGTGGTCATGGTTGTGGGTGTACACAGCAGCTGGTGTGGTCATGGTTGTGGGTACACAGCAGCTGATGTGGTCATGGTTGGGTGACACAGCAGCTGTGTGGTCATGGTTGTGTGTGACACAGCAGCTGGTGTGGTCATGGTTTGTGTGTACACACAGCTGGGTGGTCATGGTTGTGTGTACACAGCAGCTGGTGTGGTCCTGGTTGTGGTGTACACAGCAGTGGTGTGGTCCTGGTTTGGGGGTACACACCCGCTGGAGTGGTCATGGTTTTGGGAAAAAT
>WNWK01040519.1:0-16932 GCA_009830355.1 Cherax destructor
ATCTGGGCCGGTGCTCTTAATTGGGTTTAACCTGCTTAGTTCTTTTTGCACGAAGTCATGAGATACACTTACTAGTTGACAACTGTTTGGAGTTACTCCTTTATTGGTATAGTATGTTTTAAATTTATCAGAGTCTGTGTTAAAGGTATTTGATGCAGCTGGTAGCTTACTTACTAGTGTTGATGCGACAGTTGTGTAGTATGAATTAAAACAATTTGCCACTTTAGTTGTTTCGTGGCATACCTCGTTATCGACATTTAGAACTATGTTAGATCTATCTACGGGTTTATGGCTATACCCCAACTGTTTGAGTTGTTGCCAGAGCTTTCTAGGGTTATTCTCGTACTCTTCGATCTTTGAGCAATAGTGTCTTGCCTTTGCGCCTTTTATAAGCCTCTGCACTCTGTTCCTCACCCTTTGGAATTCATTTAGTGCTGCAATATCCTGTCTGTCTGCCTTAAATCTTGTTATCAACTGGTCTCTGAATTTCATATTATCTAATATCTCAGTAGTCATCCAGGGTTCAGTTCTTCGTTTAATCCTAACCTCTTTAACTGGTGCAATATTATCAAGGATGGCAGTGAACATTGTTTTGAATTTTTCCCAGGCATCATTTACGTCCGTGCAACTTGTTATCAATGACCAGTCACAATTGATGGAAGGTATTCAGGTTTAATTCAGGTGAAGCACTGATCCCGTTTCCTAGATCAAGAGCCCTTCACCAGCGTCAAGGAACCTTCCTTAAGAGGACTACCAAGCTACAATTATTATAATTAAAAAGAAAACGCTAAACCTTCCAGGGTCATACAGCGCAGTGGCAAGCTACAAGAGAACAGTCATCTGGCGTCTCCCCTCACGTGCGTTGCTATGACAACCGCGTCCCACTCGCCTCTGTCTGACGTACGATTATTGCTCAACGTATATTTTCTCTCTGCTGTTTTCTTGTCTGAAAAGGAATATGCGTAATGAGAGTAACGCAGTGTTTATTGTTTAAATGGTAATGCCAAACTGCATAAAGAATATTAAATATTATAATTACTTTTGCTTAAGTTGTTGAGTAAAGAGGAAGAAGTTTTATTCACCTCTATGAAAGTGGCACTTCAGTGCCAGTTGTCAGTTGGACGGCTGAGGTGGTAGGTGTCTCCTGCACGCTGCCTCAACCCTGTTCTTTCACCGCTTTATTAAGACAGGAGAACAAAATGTTACCTGATATGAAGTGTTTCTGATAGTTATTCCCTGTATAAAAGTTATGCCTACTCCAGAAGTATCATGAATAGAATTACAAATGATAGTTTCCTGAATAAATGCTTCAACAAGTGTATTTGGTGGTTATAACTTAGTTAGTAGTGCCTAGCTAGACATGGATGGAACTTCAAGAACTCTCCTGTTGCTGCTAGTTCTGCTGGGCCTCACACACGGTATGTTAATCAGCGGACACTTACTGTTACAATTAATTTCCCTAATGTTTTAGAGATGTTTCAACGTGTAATTTCATATTTCAGGTGAACTTGACTTAACACTATAACCGGTTCTTATGCGTTACGAAGAACCATTACGAATATATCTGTGTTCAGACGGAACTGAGGGCGCCAGAGCGTTAAAATACACAGTAAATAACGTATCACAGTTGTGTCATCGTATAATTATTCCACGTTGTGCTTTATGGCTGGAATTTACTGACTTAACATATTCAACAACGATCATTTTGCCAAATTCGTCGATCGTATGTTGCTTTTCTATAACAGTAAAATCATTTAAAACTCCCCATAATTATTTCATTGGTGCTATAAGTAGTTCTAAACGTTTAATAATGACCATTTTGTTATTTTTTTGTGAGAACGTCTTATCAGTCTATTTAAATCATGGGCTGTTTAACCTTTGTGGCCTTGAAGTACAAAAAGCTGCAATTGTCAGCCCCTCCAGCACGACCCAATGTTGTGATAAGTTAGTCGTCTAATTGTTACACTGATGATACTCCAAGCTTACTCTATTGTTGTGTTGATGGTAATAAATCACTCCAAGACGACTATTGTTGTGTTGGTGGTAATAAGTCACACCAGGACTAGTAAAGTGCTGTGATGGTTAGAAGTCGTATGAAGACCAATGTGGTGGTTATTGCTCTTGACAAAACTGGGCACCTATCGTTTTTTTCAGTGTTGCGTATAAAAATGCAAACTAAAAGCATTATACAGATTATTTTTATTTTATCCTATTTATGAATATTAAGCAAGTTTCTTTTGTTTTTTTTACAAAACTTAATATAATAGTTTTAGGTAGGACATGCGTGTTGAAGCATCGTCGAATCGATACAATCTTAAATGCTTGTTGTAGGTGGGGACTTGGAAAGGGTTGACATCAATAATCCACAGAGGAACTAGTCTTGCCATATCTGTATGAAGCAGAAGACAAGTCTTTTCTTACTGTGTAAATGCATGTCAGATACCGGGCAAATCCTCCTCATTTACATTCAGTATGCCTTCATCTTTATTTTCCAGTGGTTCTTAATATTTCTAATTCCTCAAATATTTTTTTCTGATTACTAAGGCATTGTTTCTGACCGGGCATATGAATTCATAATTACTGTAATTATTAACTGGAAATAAATAATGTAAATATGTATGTCTTTACCAATATCTCAAAAACTTGAGAGATAAATAAAACGGTGCAAATATACTCCGTACAAAAGGTCACAAGTGAGTAAATTAAAAGGTGTAATGTTTGCTACACCCAGCCTCCTGAGTCAGGGAAGAGTAGGGACCCGCAGTCAGTGGAGATTCAGGGTTGTCACAGACAGTGAGGGCTGCAACAGTGAATATAGACTGAGGAATAAGACAGTCAATGCAGATTCAGGGATGTCACAATCAATACAGACTGAGAAATACCACAATGCAGAATGATGGATGCCAGTCAATGCAGAGGGAGGGATGCCAGTCAATGCCATTTGAGGTACACTACAGTTAATATATATTGAAGGATAGCAGTTACTGTATAATACTTGGAGATGACAATCACTGATATGGGAACACCAGAGTCACTAGAGTGTTAAGGATAATTCTTAGAAAATTAGGGAGGTCAAGTTCAATAGGAAGTGAGCGATTGACAATGCAGAGTGATGGTGCCACAGTCAGTGTATAGTGAGGAGGTGCCACAGTCAGTGTAGAGTGAGGAGGTGCCACAGTCAGTGTAGAGTGAGGAGGTGCCACAGTCAGTGTAGAGTGAGGAGGTGCCACAGTCAGTGTAGAGTGAGGAGGTGCCCCAGTCAGTATAGAGCGTGGGTCCCACAGTCAGTGTAGAGTGAGGAGGTGCCACAGTGTAGAGCGTGGGTGCAACAGTCAGTGTAGAGTGAGGAGGTGCCACAGTCAGTGCAGAGCGGGGGTGCCACAGTCAGTGTAGAGTAAGGAGGTGCCACAGTCAGTGTAGAGTGGGGGTGCCACAGTGTAGAGTGGGAGTGCCACAGTATAGAGTAGGGGTGCTACAGTCATTGTAGAGTGGGGGTGCCACAATGTAGAGTGAAAGTGCCACAGTCAGTGTAGTTTGTGCGGTTACAGTAGAGTGGGGAGGTGCCACAGTTAGTGTACAGTGGAAGGGATGCAGTCAGTGTAGAGTGGGGGTGTCACAGTGTAGAGTGGGGAGGTGCCACAGTCAGTATAGAGTGAAGGTGCCACAGTCAGTGTAGAGAGGGGAGGTGCCACAGTCATTCTACAGTGGAAGGGCTACAGTCAGTGTAGTGGGGGGAGGTACCACAGTGTAGAGTGGGGAGGTGCCATAGTGTAGAATGGGGTGCCACAGTGTAGAGTGGCAGGGCTACAGTCAGTGTAGAGTGTGGGTGCCACCGTGTAGAGTGGGGAGGTGCCACAGTCAGTGTAGAGTGGGGTTGCCACAATCAGTATAGAGTAAAGGTGCCACAGTCAGTGTAGAGTGGGGTTGCCACAATCAGTATAGAGTGAAGGTGCCACAGTCAGTGTAGAGAGTGTAGAGAGGGGAGGTGCCACAGTCATTCTACAGTGGAAGTGCTACAGTCAGTGTAGTGGGGGGAGGTGCCACAATGTAGAGTGGGGAGGTGCCACAGTGTAGAGTGGGGGTGCCACAGACAGTACAGTGGGGTGCACAGTGTAGAGTGGGAAGGTGCCACAGTGTAGAGTGGGGGTGCCAGGGTCAGTGTACTGTGATGGTGCCACAATCACTGTAGAGTGGGGTGCTTCACTCAGTGTAAAGTAGGGAGGTGCCACATTCAGAGTAGAGTTTGGGTGCCACAGTGTAGAATGGGGGTGCCACAGTCAATGCAGAGTGGGGGTGCCACAGAGTAAATTGGAGGTGCCACAGTGTAGAGTGGGGGTGCCACAGTGTAGAGGTGTGCAACAGTAGAGTGGGGGTTCTACAGTGTAGAATGGGGTGCCACAATCAGTGTAGTGCCACAGTGCAGAGTGGGGGTGCCACAGTGTAGTGTGTGGTGCCACAGTCAGTGCAGAGTGGGGGTGCCACAGTGTAGAGTGGGGAGGTGCCACAGTTAGTGTAGAGAGGGAGTGCCAGAGTCATTGTAGAGTGTAGGTGCCCAAGTCAATGTAGAGTGGGGGTGCCACAGTGTAGAGAGGGGAGGTGCAACAGTCAGCGTAGAGTGAGGGTGCCCCAGTCAGTGTAGTGTGGGGGTGCCTCAGTGCAGAGGGGTGCAACAGTGTAAAATGGGGTGCCACAGTGTAGAGTGGGGATGCCACAGTCAGTGTAGATTGGGGATGCCACAGTGTAGTAGGGGTGCCACAGTCAGTGTAGAGTGGAGGTGCCACGCAGTGTAGAGTGGGGGTTCCACAAGGGGGGTCCCACCGTGTTGAGTGGGGGAGCCACAGTCAGTGTAGAATAAGGGTGCTATAATCAGTGTACAGTACGTGTGCCATAATCAGTGTACTGTGGGTGTGCCACAGTGTAGAGTAAGGGTGTCGCATTGTACAGTGGGGAGGTACCACACTCAGTGTAGACTGGGGAGGTGCCACAGTCAGTGTAAAGTGGAGTGCCAGAGTCAGTGTACATTGGCGATGCTACAGTGTACAGTGGGGGTGCTACAGTGTACAGTAGTGAGTTCCACATTCAGTGTAAAGTGGGGTGCCACAGTCAGTGTAGGGGGTGCCACAGTGTACAGTGGAGAGGTGCCACAGTGTACAGTGAGGGTGCCACAGTCAGTGTAGAGTGGGAAGGTGCCACAGTCAGCGTAGAATGGGGGATGCCAAAGTCAGTGTAGAGTAGGGATGCCACAGTCAGTGTAGAGTAGGGGTGCCACAGTCAGTGTAGAGTAGGGGTGCCACAGTCAGTGTAGAGTAGGGGTGCCACAGTCAGTGTAGAGTAGGAGTGCCACAGTCAGTGTAAAGTGGGGTGCTACAGTAAACAGTGGGGGTGCCACAGTGTAGAGTGGAGAAGGGCCACAGTGTAGAGTTGGGAGGTGCCACAGTCAGTGTAAAGTGGGGAGGTGCCACAGTCAGTGTAGAGTTGGAGTGACACATTCAGTGCAGTGTGGGGAGGTGCCACAGTATAAAGTATGGGTGCCACAGTTAGTGTAGAGTGTGGGTGCCATTGTCAGTGTCGAGTGAGGAGGTGCCACAGTCAGTGTAGAGTGAGGAGGTGCCACAGTCAATGTAGAGTCGGGGTTGCCATAGTCAGTATAGTGGGCGGTGTCACATTCAGTGTACAGTGGGGGTGCAACAGTGTAGAGTAGGGGGTGCCACAGTGAATGTAGATTCGTGGTTACCACTGTCAGTATAGAGTACAGGGTGCCACAGTTAGTGTTGATTATCTGTACTGTACACAGTATTAATATGCTGATTGGTTGGAATTTGCTGACCAGAGTTAAGTGTGTTGTCAGGGTTAATGAATAGCAGCTGTAGAGATATATATTATACATTTTCACTGTGTGTGCGTGCGCTTATGCGTGTGCGTGCGCTTATGCGTGTGCGTGACACTGCAGCGAAAGCTTCATTACGACGTTCCGTCAACGATCGTATCTGTTTGGTAAAAGGAGACATTTGCAATTAACGTGACATTTTAATGCAGCAATGTTTCGGTCTCCAGGAGCTTTGTCAAAGCCAAACAACACAAGGACATAGAGAGTTATATAGACAACAGCATGGACCTATTGTTCCATACTCTAGGTACTAGGTGTTTTAGTTGTAGTATTATGTGCTATGTGATGGCGGAGATTATTTTTTGAGAACCCTTGTGAGTACTTCGGATTAGACAAAAATGTTTTTAGTACGTTTAAAAGTGTTTGAAATAGTGATTAAAGATGATTTAAACTATTTACGTCTGCGGAAAATTAGTTCTTTAATCACTAGGCTGTCGTCACTGAATCTATTCAAATGTTTGGTGGAATTCGTGTGTTGTACACCTCCTTTTTTCAATGTGTCGTTTCTGCATGCAATGAGAAATGTTTCTGAGCTCAGTGAAGTTTCACTCTAGTGAAACTTGTCACAGCTTGCACATCAGGGTTCTATATACACCTGCATTAACTGGTTCAAGGTTCCTCAATTTTGTCCTTCTCAAGTCTTTTGATGGATGCGATGGTTGTGATGGCGACTCTGTGTTGTAATTTGGAGAAGTTTAAGGCAACTGATTGTTGGGAAGGATTATAACTTTGTTTAAAGTGGTGTTAGTGCATGGAGATTTGATGATTTGGAGGGATCTTTTCTTCCAGTCCTTGATGGAAAAGGAAAAAAAAATGCAGGTCGGTGGTTTAGTGAATAAATGAACACTCCTCGTCAAGAAACTTTGGGTTGTAAATTTAGTATGATCTTAGGAAAAATCCGATAATGCATCATTTGGGATTAGTATCTTGAGTGGAACAGAATTGTGAAATCCTTTTTGTTCGTAGACTTCGCATCACCTTGGAATTTTAGGGTGATATCTACTTTGCTGATGAGGAGGTCGAGATATGGTAACTTCTCATTGGACTCTTCTTAAAATGTGAATTGGATGGCCCGTTCAACTGCTTTGAGATTTGCCTGTAGATTCTGCACTTCAGCATGTTAAGGAGCTATGAGGACGTCGTCCACATAATGTGACGTTAGTGCAGATGGTTAAGCGATCAGCTTGTAGGTGTTCCATGTATAAATTTCTTGGGACGGAGATAATAGGAGAGCCCATTATCATGCCATATGTTCGTTTTTAGAGGTTGTTGTTGAATGAGAAAAAGTTGAAATAATTGCAATCAGGTCAGAATCTTCGGGAAGTAAGGGAAAATTAGGGGTCCTAATTGACTTGTGTGGTACGCCAAGAAACTCTCTAACATCGAAAAGGCAATATTTAAAACCGCCAAAAATATGAGGGGCCAATGTGGATATTGACCTCCGCACTCCTGAGCACATTCCTTGCAGTCACCATGGCCAACATCGAACAAAATATAAAACAACTGCAAACTCCAGTTCCTCTGCATTAACAACAGATGAAAGGAGATTAACAACCTATCGTCATGCATCTTAACCGACTATGATAATTAAACACTGAGTCTAGGACTCAAATTTACCTCAGACATACGTAAACTTAACCACCAACTGGACTTAGTCACCAGAAGCTACATATACGAAGACAGTAACTTCCAGAAAGGTAATACACAGTGCATACCGCAATCCTGTGAGAATCTTCCTCTGTCAATTTTCTCATATGGTATATCACTGTCCTTCAAGACTTCGCCAATGACCCCAGTATTATCGACACCACATCCAAAAAAGGTCGTCATACTCAACACAGTGACTACAACACCAAAATGGACCTCTTGAACGACCAGACTATCAGCACATAATTTGAGACAGCAAAGACTCTGCAAATGCAGATAAATACTCTGAAGCACTAGTGAGGGGAAACACTTCTGCACTTGATACATACCTCAAACCAGCCCAGCACAAACATCACATCAGGTATAGATAATTCACAGCACACACTAGCCGGAGTTCTCGCCAAACATCTTTCCTGCCTCCTGGGAACTATCAGCCTCGCTCATCTAAAACACTCAGGAGACCTTAACGTCATCACAGACTTCTATCTGAAACAAAAAGAAAAAAAGCTATTGACCTTACATTTAAAGTCAGTTATAACTTTAATCTTCATCTACCTCCCGGAATTTGTTTTTTTTATTCAACTCTGCATGAACTTCAACTGTTTTTCTTTCAGCACCAGACTACAAACATATGGTATGGGAATGGGTTCTCCCCTGAGCGCTGTCTTAAACTTGTAAATTGAGCTTCTAGTAACTTGAAAGTCACAGTTATATTACATCAGGGGTCCCCAACTCTTCAGCTCTTTGACACCTTCATGAATTTTCAGATTGATCATTGACCCCTAAACATTTATTATGTGAAAATAATTTAATAAATAGTACTATGAATAATAGATAAGAATAATGACTTCACAACAAACAGATAATATTTATATTAGGAAAAATGTAAGATTTAACATATCCCTTTTTCTTACTGAAACTGTTATCAATAATGGGAAGGATGAATCTGATGAGAGTTGTAGTCGTAAGTCACCATGCTCTTCCTGCACATGCATAGCTAAGACCACCTTCAACCATGTACGAACTTGTATTTACATTGATCCAACAGTCAAGCTTTTACTTTTGAACAATGCTTTTGCTTCGAGATCCATAGTCATATAAATGAGTTCAACCTGCAGTTGAGAGTCAATGTCTGCATTTTGTATTTCCAAATCACATGGTGTAAGAATACAGTCAGTCAAGTGTATTTTCTCCAGGTCCCCAGACATTTACTGATCCTCAGCCATTTATCTACCCCCCTTCGATAGTTGTCCAGTCACAAATTACTATTTCTGGATGCCCTCATTCACAATCAGATAACATCCCAAAATACCAAGTTTATAGGAAGTCTATAAGCAAAATACGATCTCTAAATGAGGCATCATCGGATTTTTCCTAAGATCATACCGAATGTGCAGACCCGCGTTTCTTGACGAGGAGTGTGCATTCATATACCAAACCTTCACCGAGCTACATTTTCATTCCATTTTCATCAAGAACTGTAAAATACGAGTTCTTAAAATAATCACTTTTGTACCACTAACCCCCTTTAAATATAGTTACAAACCTTTCTAGGAGCCAGGTTGCCAAAAACACTTAAAAACCAACACTAGTCTCTCCATCGTAACCAACAAAGACTTGACAAAGACAAAAGTGAAGAACCTTGAACTGGTCAGTGTTGAGGCTGTGATAAGATTATGAAATGCCTAGGCATGCTAGTGGCCTTCTTTGTAATTAATATTTTATAACATGTAAACCACACATTGTAAGCTTTACAAGGAAATAAACATTTTTGAAAGAGCACGAAGCCTAGGAAACATCTCTCAACATATCAATGCATGCAGAAAAGGCAACTTTAAAAAAGGCATGTGAAACACAGGAACACGCCAAGCATTTGATGAAATTCAGTGACGTCCGCCCAGTGACTAAAGAACGAAATTTCCTCAGACGTAAATACCTTGAATATTTTTTAATCGCTATTTCAAGAGCCCTCCTCCAAAAAAAAAAAAAATCACCATCAAATAGCAACAAAGACCCAACCACAACCAAAAAACCACCACCACCTGCAACATGGACCATAAGCCTAATACAGCGCTTATACTCTTTCACCTCACATTGTTGTATATGTCCCCGCTATTTGTGTTGGCTCCTGGACAGCGATACGTCGCCACAATAAATTTCGCATTAGTTGCGCTTTTGTTCTTTTACCTAACACTGTTGTTAATTCTACTAGCATCATTACATGACTGGATCTGATAGTCTAGTCATGATAAAATGTCGTAATGAAGGATTCGCTGCAAATAGTGTTTTTCGCACTATCAGTCAGTCTACATCATCCAGTAGTACTGGTAACGATCTTACAGCCCACATTGCTGTCAAAAATCTTGCTGTTTTGACAGCAATGATACTGGTCCATTTTCCTCCTGAAAATCTATCTTCTACTTTGGCAGCTTTTATGCTTATTTTAGTATTAGTCACAATAGATGATACGACGATGTGTGTAGTAGTTGTTATTTATGTCATCTATTATAAAGGTATTGCGTCTGTGCCTTTGGATAACAACGTTTTACTTTGCTAGGGCTCGAACTTTTATTACTATATTTGTGTTCTGATTGCTAAAAAATCCGAATCTCCATTCTTCACACAGTTCCTGATTTACTTCTTGATCTCCTTTAATAAGATGTCACATCAAAGTTGTATTAATTATCTTCTCAATCTTTTTGTGGTGAACATCTTCGTTGTCTTTCCTTTCTAAATTCTTAGTGATTTAGTCATACATGTAGTGATTTAGTCATAATGATCTGTAAGAGATGACAGGCATGTTCTTCCTACTATAAATAAATGTTGATTAGGGTTTTGAATGTCACGCTTTTCCATAAACATATAAGCTGGCTTCTCGGCATCTTTTCAAAGATTTTTATGCGCACTGTTGTTGATTGCGGGTGTAATTTATGACATTAATATAATAATATATATTTCTACATCACTCTCCAGACTGTTCCTATTCCTGACAACTCTATGAATGAAGAAATATTTCTAACATCCCTGTGACTTATCTGAGTCTTCAACTTCCAGTTGTGACCTCTTGTTGCCGTGTCCCATCTCTGAAACATTGTCTTTATCCACCTTGTCAATTCCTCTCAGTATTTTATATGTCCTCATGTCCCCCCTATCCCTCCTGTCCTCCAGTGTCGTCAGGTCGATTTCCCATAATATCTTCCCTTAGGACTTGACCCTTACTACCGGGATTAGTCTTGTTGCAAACCTTTGCACTTTCTCTAATTTCTTGACGTGCTTAACCAGGTGTGGGTTCCAAAACTAATGTTCCCTGCTGAAAAAATGGGATAGGAAATTTGTGGGACAACCAGAATTACATGTGGATGGTGAAAAAAATAGGAGACCGCCATCACTCACACTGGGAAGTACACCATTGTCCTTTCATTTAGATTTCTAGCTGGCAAATGTAGGATTCTAATTGCTGGGGCTATAAACCGCTAGGTGGAGAGGGAATCAGAGGTGAGGGGAGAAAAGGGGTGGAAAGGACGCTAAAGGCTGTGTCAAAGTTCGTAAGTAAAGCAGATGCTGACAAAGTCAAAATGTGATCGTAAGTCTGCAAGAACAGAAGATAAGGTAAGAGTGGTAGGGTGGCAGTGGCATTGGAGGTAAATTCTGCGAGCTCGCTGGTAAACCGGGTGATCTACAAAAAAGTGAAGAACCGAAAGAGGGACCCGACAAACCTCACAGAGGAATAGGGTGACGTTCCATGAAATATCCATGAGTAAGGCGAGTATGGCCAATGCGTGGAGACAGGAGAGCGCAGTCTCCCGAGTACGGCAATGGTGGTAAGAAGATGGCAACAAACCTAAAAGCGGTTTAATAGAGTGCAATTTGTTATGGTGCATGTCCCACCACCATTGTTGCCAATGGCTGTGAAGACGAGTAGAGATGACTGGAAAATAATCTCTAAACAGGAAGATCATGCACCGCTGACCGCGCAGCAGCATCCTCTTGTTCATTTCCCTGCACATCAACGTGTCCAGAGACCCAACAGAAAACGACGTAGTTGTTTTTGCTAGCCATAGTTGAATACGAAGGACTAATGGATGACGGGAATCAAATTGTTTAAAGGCTTGTAAAGCTCTGAGGGAATCTGAAATTATTACAAATGTCGAAGGAGATGTATATGTAATATGGAGAAGTGCTATGAGGATGGCATACAACTCGGCAGTAAAAATCCTAGCCGAGTCTAACAAATGTCCTCTGACAACATCGTCAGGAAATACCGTCAGAAGATTTAGAACAATCTGTATAAACAGCAATGGCATGATCATGTGACCGTAAGTGATCAAGAAAAAGAGCGAGAACCAGTCGTAGGTAGGAGAGCTTTGGCGCATGGCAGTAGGGGAGAACAGACACGAACCTTCGGAACCTCCTAAAGGGTAAGGAAAAAGGCAGACGCTAAATGAACATAGTATAAGGGAGGTAACTGGAGAGAGGACCGGAGTGAAGATGAAGAGAAAACGTTCGGACAAAGAAGGGGCGTCGAACAAATAATGGGCTTATACTAACGTCTGAGACCAACCTATACATAGACGGAACACGAAGGTCATGAGTGCAGACAAAGTAACGAAGGCAATGAGCAACACGACTATCAGCTAAGGATGGAACATTCGCCTCAGCATAGAGGCTTTCAACAGAGGATGAACGAAAGGCACCAAGGCATAAACGTAGACCATGATGATGAAGGGGATCTAACTTAGAAATGGTGGAAGGAGAAGCTGCAGAATAGACTTGGTCTCCATAATCCAGCTTGGACAAGACTGGCGATCTGCTCCCCATGAACAATGAGCATGAATTTTAAGGAGATTCAGCGGACCATGGCAAGCTGCCTTCATAGAGGAAATGTGAAGTTTCCATTAACCGGTGATCGAAGAGAAGACCAAGAAACTTTACCGTATCACATTCTGAATACGTGAGCCGTGTAAATACAATAGAATATCTAGGACAAGAGGACGTCTAGTGAAGGTAATGAAATAGGTTTTCGTACTAGAAAATTTAAATCCATGAGAAGTGGCCCAATGGAAAACCCGGTCAACCGCATCCTGATGGGAGGCCGCTACCAGGCGACAGTCAATGCCTGCATAGGCTATAGCGAAGCCATCCACAAAGTAACGACCAAATATGCGATGGAAGAAGAAGTGTACTGCTAAGGACACAACCTAGTGGGACATCCTCAGCGTGAATAAAGTCTGAGGAAAGCGAGGCGCTAACACGGACACGAAAATGTCTGTCATATAATAAAGCAGTAAGGAAAGTTGGCAGATTATCGTGGACGCCTAAGGAGTCCACGAAAATCTAACACCAGCAACCCGCAAAACGAGAGCTGGGTCCGGGGTGTACTTGCAACACAATTTCCGTACCTTCTTCCAAACCGCAAAACATAGGGAAAGTCGAGGTAATGGTAGACACAGGCTTGCCAACAAGTGCGTTATGCGTCACGTATGATGCAGCAAACGACTGCCCTTGCCCACTTAAAATCCAAAAGATGATCTGGGGACCGATGATATCGATAATGGCCCCACACAGCAAGTTTCAAACGTACTGCACCGGCAAACTCATAGCTGAGAATACCTGTCTGAGGTTTGAGGAATAGAACGTGATGGTGCAGTCAAAACTAAGGTCGAAAACTGGTGCATTAACTCATCAATAAAGGACGAAGGAGGGTCCCTACAAAACGTGGTAAGATGAGAGTATAAGTCCCAATTTGCTCATCCAAATTGCCAAAGAGGGATACGAGGCGGTCGGGAATACATTGTAGAAGTAAGAAGAATAGGAAAGTGATCACTGTCGTAAAATCTGGGAGAACAGACCAAGCGTAATCAAGTGTAATTGACGAGCAAGAGATAGAAAAATCAATGCAAGAGGGAGATGGAGTGCGAGAGTCAAAATGGGCAGCAGCCGCTGTATTTAAAACATGAAGAGGATGGAAAGTGAGAATTGTCTCTTAACTGATCACCACGACAGTCACCGTGGGACCCTCCCCTAAGATGATGGTGAGTGTTAAAAACACCTAACAAGATGGGCGGCGGTAGAGAAGAGATCAAGAATGCAATATCCGAGATACAGAATGCACGGGAAGGGGAGAGATATAGAGAGCAAACTGTATACCGTCTATGCAAATAAATAAGGTGTGCAGTATAATGCAGCAAAGAACGAACAAGGACGTGCTGAACGGTATACCAACTTGCACAAGAAGCGCAGTATGATTAAATGAGAGGAGGAAAGGGATAAGAAGAATGCAAAAGAACATAGCCCAAAATAGGACGAATAATAGCCGAACTAATTTTGGGCTCCTGTAACCCGACACATACTGGGAAAAACTGGGAGAGCAACACCTGGAGCTCTCTCCAATTACCTCTGAAGCCACGAATATTCCATTGTAAATAAGTCATTATTCACAAAGTCAGGTATGTCAACAATAAGAAGCGAGAAAATCTATGGGCTAGGGTCAGTGAAGTCAATGTGTGGCAATGGTAAGCAATGGTAAGCAATGGTAAGCAATGGTAAGCAAGGAGGAATCAGAATGCTGTGAAGGAAAAGATTGCTTCGAGGGTCGTGAAAAATATGAAAGGGTAGGAGATGCGCTGGTGTAAATCGAGGGTTTTGTCTCTGAAATATAGTCAGAGACAGCGTCAAGTGCCTCAGCAGATAAGGAAGACGTCAATACCATGACTTCAGAGACAGATGAGGTAGAGCAAGTAGAGATCGGGGAGATTATGGAGGGAACCAAAGACGTCTGAGAGAGGAGGGGAGTATTTACGTGGAGAGATGTGCCGGCAGGGACAGATTAGTCCTGAGGTGGAACAGGAGATAAAGGAGGTTGGAAGGTAACTGTGGAAAAAGTCTGGGGAAAACAGGAGAAGAGTGTGAACCTCCACCTCCGTGTGAGAGTTAGAAAGGGGGTGAGAACCAGGCACCGAGGCCGAAAAGGAAAATTGTTGGAGAATTGTAAGTACTGGAGGAATGCGGAGAGACTTGGGCTTATGAGGCGTGCGAGGCCTTGAGAAACTAGCAAGCGAGAAGAAGTAGAGGTAGGAGTAGGTAAGGAGGTGAGGGTTTCACAAGGTAAAACCAACGGAGGAGCTGGTAGGATGTGGGACCGCCAAGGTTGGAGGTCTCCTAGCTACTCGCAAATAAAGGATACAAGGAAGATTCCCCTGAAGGCGGAGCCGAGAGACCGCTATAGCATAATTAATGTTTTCGTTCTACTTAAGACAACGGATTTCTTGTTCATTACGATAGACCTGACAATGGTGGGAAAAAGAAGGATGAGGTTCATTGCAATTAAGACAAGTGGGGAAGACTGCAAGATGTATCAGCATGATATGCGGCAATGCAGACCTGGCACTCCACTGCAGATCTGCAGTATTTAGCAGGGTGTCCAAAGTGTCAGCAATTTTGACACTGTTGGGAAGTAGGGATCACTTTACAGACCTCTAGGCGATGGCCCACGATATAAACAGAGGACGGGAGTTCATGGCAGTCAAAGTTTAAGCAGGGGATGTTACTGGAAAAGCACCTCTGCCCACGAGCGGGCAGGACATTTGTATGCTCTTTGAGAATAGGAAAGTCATGAAGGGCTAATTGCTCCGCAAGACAGAAAATCACACTGTACAATGGTACTCGGTAAAACCACCGTACCACTGCAAGAATTGAGAGTAGCGTGCCTCTGAACTGTGATGTTATCAATGGAAGTAATATGGGAAGGATCATGAGCTTGTTCTGCAGTCTGAACTGTAATGATGTGCGCATCACTTTGGAGATCATGAAATTATATTTTTTGGCCAACATGTCGTATAAGAGCTTTACCAATATTATGATCTGAAAGATAAGCAGCTGGAGATGTCAGTTGCAGGGAAAAAAATTTAGTCCACTACCTACTTGTATACATGTCGCGTATGTCGTTTTTAGGTAGAATAAGACATCGAAGAACCGCTGTCAGTAAATCGTCTGTAACGTTTAGGCGTGGAATCGTGGGCGGCCCGACCCGAGGTAGGTGAGCGATCTGTAAACTGTCACACCATATTCACGTAAGCCAGACGCATAGTTAAAGGCATGCAAGAGGCAGAGGCACTAGAAGAAACAGGCAGAGTCTCAGCACCTGGAACAGGTGATGAAGCGTCACCAGCAGAAAGTACTGGGGTGCAGGAAGAGTCTAAAGAATGGTCCAATAACGAAGCTGGGTCAGAACATTAAGTGGTAACAAAAAGGGGCCTGGGAGGAGGAGGGTTATCACGGAATAAAGACTCCATGATGATGGGACCTCTTTCTTAAGAAAAAAAAGAGACAGCGGATGCACAGTCAATAGAAGGCGTGTAAGGGCCGTAAGTTCCTCCTCTCATCCGAGAGGACCTCGAGACCACAAGTAGTGCAGAGAACCTGTGCCATACCCTACCCGTCACGCCAGTAAACCAGCGCTCCAGGATAGCAACCTCACATCTACCGAGCCACCTCGGCAGACAAGAGAGAGCGGTCGGAAACCTGCCACAGTGCATACCTCTTACGGCTACCACCTCCCAGAACCGACAGCAGCCTCTGAAGATACACCCGTCACCTGCAGGACACCCCGCCTACTTCTCAGAAATCCGGGAAGGGAGAAGGGCACCTCCAGACAATCCAGATTCCACAGCAAACTACACCACACCTGAGGAACCTCACGGAGCAGGACGACCTCTGGCACACTTTCCCCTACCTAGAGGGTAGGACCCCCGAGGCTACAAACGGGATGGGGAAAAGGGGAGGGTTAGGAGGGAGGAAAGGGAAAATAGGGGGGATTGGGAGGATGAAATAGGGAAGGAGGGATGGAGAGGATGAGATGGGGAAGGGAGAAATGGAGGGTAATTAGGATCGGTCTGAGAAGATCAAAACGTGTAATTCCTCATGATCAAGAGCCTCTTCACAACGTCATGAAGCCTCCTTGAAGAGGGGTAAATAATATAAGTTCCATTATAGTAAGAAAATTATAATGCTAATGGGAAACTTAGGACTGAAGGTTTCCATCAAGCTTACTAATATCTACTGTGTTTCACAAAATATTATAATTTGGTACAGATGCTCATCATTTGTTAATATGTTAGCTCACTGTTAGCTCACTGTTAGCTCATAGATACAAGTACTACTGAAGGTGGAAAGCACAAGTACTACTGAAGGTGGAAAGCACAAGTACTACTGAAGGTGGAAAGCACAAGTACTACTGAAGGTGGAAAGCACAAGTACTACTGAAGGTGGAAAGCACAAGTACTACTGAAGGTGGAAAGCACAAGTACTACTGAAGGTGGAAAGCACAAGTACTACTGAAGGTGGAAAGCACAAGTACTACTGAAGGTGGAAAGCACAAGTACTACTGAAGGTAGAAAGCA
>WNWK01040520.1:0-16932 GCA_009830355.1 Cherax destructor
TGACTCGTCAATAACAAGCTTCCTGAAGGGATAAAAATACATATTGAATTTCTCTTTCAGATACAGAAACACATTCCTAATCTTATATAACCTGTCGGTTCTGTCAGGCCTGGTTTTGTCTGAGAAATGTAACATGCGTAGAAGTAGCACAAATCGATTCACTGGTATAATATCACTGAAAGCTGGTGTTGCAATCAATCTGTCTGTTGACCAATATGATTTGATACGGTGCTTATACACATGTGGCATAATCATTATTGTGGCAAAGAAAAGATACATCTCTGCCACAGTTGTCTCCTTCCACTGGTGTAGACGTGATTTTGGTGAAAGAATCGTGTTTGCCATTGTGTAATCGAAGTATCTGTTGCTTTCCCTGATAATAATGTCTATCAGGGGTTCGTCAAAGAATAACTGGAAACATTCCAGTTCAGTGGCATTGTTCCCAAGTGGACAAGATGGGCGTAATCCACTGTGACTTTCATCAAACTGATGGGGATTGGGAATAAAATTCGCAGCTTCCTGCCAATCCCAGGTGCGGTCTGCTGGTGGGTACTGGATATTTACAGGTGGTTGTGGAAGTGGAGGTTGTAGTTGTGGGGGTTGGTGGGTGGGTGAGGGTTGCCTTTGTTGTAACTGAGCTGACTCAGTGGCGTGGGTGCCAGCATGGTCCACTGCTGGTGCCTCGCGCGCCGCACCACCACCACCACCACCACCACTACCAGTTGCATGCACATTTCTCATACCAATTGCAACGCTATCATCATCATTTTCACTATCACTTCCTGTTGTACGCCCACGGGATGTACTCCGAGATGTACTCCTAACCCTTGGAAGAGCATATGGCACACTACCAGAGCGCATATACCGTCGTATATACTGACGCTTCACTGGTGAATATTCCCCTTCACTCGCGCTACTGAAACTATTTCGAAGGGCTTGGAGTTCATAGTCACTATCAGTATCATCACCATTGCTCACATCTGAGTCCGGGATATGAGTAAATAGGAGTTTTCGCCTTCGTTCTGGTACAACTGGCCGTGAACAAGACGCCACAGCTGTGGGTCGTCTGGGTTTTCCTCACTTATACCGGTATTATGGTCACTAGTTTCGGTCACAACCGCCTCAAAACCTTGAAAGTCACCTTCACTGACACCCCCATCACTGTTAGAACTGTCACTGATAAATAAAAGTGTCCCAATTCGCCGAGGAGTAAGGTGTTTCTTGCTACGAGGCATGGTGGAGAAGGTGTACTGAAATGGTGTTCCCACAATGCACCACTGGGTGCCCGATTTTTTTCCTACTGCGCACACTGACCGCGCAGACCCATTCTCTCACCCCTAGGCCTACCAGCTGTTTCCCGCTTAATTTGAAGCCGCTAGAATTTACGTGTACTAGTACGGCACCAACCCCTGCTCGTAAAACGTACTAGTACGGCACCGACCCTGAAAGGGTTAATGTAGGGTGAGAGGTGAGTTTTATTTGTAGGAAGTCAGGTTTTGGAAGTCACTCCCTCCCAAGCCTTGCCTATAAGGCCTATGCAGCTGTAGATATTGAAATGATTCTTCCAGAACTCTCTAAGGGTCAATTCACTGTCCGAGGTCATTTCAAAGCACTTTTCAAACACTGCTTTTGTGTAGAGTTTTTGAAGTTACAGATGACCTGCTGGTCCATGGGCTGGAGGAGAGGAGTGGTGTTAGGAGGCAAGAACTTCAGTTTTATGAATTTGAAGTCTTCACACAGTAGGTCTTCCATGTTTTGAGGATGTGAAGGAGCATTGTCCAGCAACAGGAGGCACTTTTGTCCAAACCCTTTTCCTGTAGGTATTTTCTCACACTGGGGCCAAACACTTCATGGATCCAGTCACTGAAAAGGTGCTTTGTGACCCATGCATTCTGACTAGCTCTCCACAAGACACACAATCTACTTTTAACGACATTGTGTCTCTTGAACACTCTGGGATTTTCTGAGTGATACACTAGTAAAGGCTTTAATTTAAAATCCCCACTAGCATTACTACACATCAAGAGAGTTAGCCTGTCTTTCATAGGCTTGTGTCCTGGCAGTGCCTTTTCTTCCTGAGTAATGTAGGTCCTGTTGGGCATTTTCTTCCAAAACAGGCCTGTTTCGTCACAATTGAACACTTGTTCAGGTTTCAATTTTCAGTCTTTATGTAGTCCTGAAACTCCTTTATGAATTTTTCAGCTGCATGTTTGTCTGAACTGGCAGCCTCACCATGCCTTACCACATTATGTATGCCACTACGATTATTAAATCTCTCAAACCAGCCTTTGCTGGCTTTAAATTCACTACCATTACAATCAGCACTGGTTGCAGGCATTTTCTTTAAAAGATCGGCATGCAAGTTCCTTGCCTTTTCACAAATAATTGACTCAGACACACTATCACCCGCTAACTCTTTATCCTTGAGCCACACCAGCAACAACTTCTCAATCTCTTCGATTATTTGTGGTCTGTTTTTGGCTCGCACAGTAACACCTTTTGCAACATCAGCTTGCTTAATTTCTTCCTTCTTAAGCAGGATAGAAGCGATAGTTGACCTGTTTTTGCCATATATCCTGGCAAGATCACACAATCGCACACCACTCTCGTATTTTTGTATTATTTCCTTCTTCATTTCTACGGTGTTTCTCACTTTTATCAGCCCAGGGGTACCACTAGGAACTTTCTTGGGACCCATGGTAGTTTATTTCACAGTCGCACGTAATGAACAAACTCCAAAAAATTATAATTAAGTGTGAAATGTCTGTGGAAGCGTGCAGGGTATTGTTCTCTCGAGTGTAAACAACGCGTGACTGGCTCTCCACGCCTGCGCTGTGAGGCACCCAAGCGCCTGGGCCGACAGGTCACAAACGTATTCGTTTGATTCGCGATAATTTGTTCGCATGACGATTTTGAATTTTTTGTACTAATGACGATTTGTTCGACTGCCGAGCCGTTCGAATAGCGGGGGTCCACTGTATGTAGTCCGCCTGGGCTACATACCTACATGTGGCCCAGAGCCATATTATTACCATCGACATACCATGTTCACTGAGTTTAATCGTTTCTATCAACCTTTAGATGACATCATAAAGGGAGAAGTAATGAATAATTCATGCCGAGAATTGTACACAAAAGCGTTATGTATTAAGGGGAGTGACGTAATGTTAAACCTCCGCCCAGCAACCACATAGCATATAAACAGCATGTTTATATGCTTTGTAACGTGTTTCTTATATAATTGTGAAGAAAATATCATAGATGGATTAATGAAAATGTCTATATTAAAGTAAAATAAGACATTTAATGTGCCCAAGAGTGATTATTATTAGTATTACGTAATGTTTTCCCTCCGCCCGGCAACACCTCCATAGCATATAAACAGCATGTTTATATGCTTTGTAACGTGCTTTTTATATAATTTTGAAGAAAATATCATAGATGGATTAATGAAAATGTCTATATTAACGTAAAATAAGACATTTAATGTGCCCAAGAGTGATTATTATTAGTACAGTGGACCCCCGAGTAACGAGCACTCGGGAAATCATACAATTATGTAAGTATAATATTGTAAGTGCTTTTGTAAGTGCATTTTTGGGGGTCTGAAATGGACTATCCTACTTGACATTATTCCTTAAGGGAGTAAATTCGTTCGGTAATGGCACTTGAGCAGGCTTCTGGAATGAATTTTGCTCGTTACTCGGGGGTCCACTGTATTACATAATGTTTTCCCTCCACCCGGCAACACCTCCATAGCATATAAACAGCATGTTTATACGCTATGTAACGTGTTTCTTAAATAATTTTGAAGAAAATATCATAGATGGATTAATGAATATGTCTATATTGACGTAAAATAGGACATTTAATGTGCCCAAGAGTGATTATTACATAATAGAGAGATGTGCTCACGGAAAATGTACAGTGGACCACCGGTGTTCGTCCTGCTCGAAACTCGCCCTTTTATGTAAGTGTATTTTTTTAAATGCTTTTATAAGTGTATTTTTGGGGGTCTAAAAGGACTAGTCTACTTTACATTATTCCTTATGGGAATAAATTAGTTTGGTAATGGCACTTGAACAGCATTCTGGAACGAAAAAATGCGAAAACCAGGGGTCCACTGTAATCAAACCGGGTGGCACGCGTGGTATTTGAAAGACCGCTCGCTGTATAGAAAGTTTTGGTCATAATTTGAACTTGCCATATGAACGGAACGCCATAAGGCGAAACGCCAAAAAGCAGGGCCCTACTGTATATAAAAAACCGCTTGTTATGGAAAGCATTTTGGGTAAATTAGGTCAGTTTTTGTACCAGGATGCAACCCACACCAGTCGACTAACTCCCAGGTACCCATTTTACAGATGGGTGAACAAAGACAAACGGTGTAAAGAAACACACCCAATGTTTCTACCCTCGCTGGGAATCGAACCCAGACCCTTGCCGTGTGAAGCAAGAACTTGAGCCACCAGACCATGGTGTCTGGTAGTCTCCAGAACCAACACACCAAGTCCACTGCTTCCAGCCTTAGTGGGAGGTGTCAGGTAGTCTCCAGATCAATGTCCAGATCAACGGACATATGTAGTCCTCTGAATCTGGACATTGTTTATTTTATGATCATGAAAAATAAATTTCAAAATTCAGAATCAAGTGACAATACTCACTCTTACTATTAGTCCATTAAATTGAGGATCCACTCTGAGAAAATACAGGCAGAATGAAAAGCTGTTACAAAAGCAAGGAATTCACTTTGCAAAGAATATTTGTGTAATATTCTTGGCAAAAAAAGACTCTTTGTCAGTAATATCATGGTTGGCTTTGCAGCAATGGGGATGTTTTCTGTCAACCAGGATAACTACAAGATTGCACAGTAAAACAAGGCAAAGCTTGCCAGTTACAAATGCTAGGTGTTGCATAAGGTTAGTCAAAAGACAATGAGCAATACCCACCACAAGATGTTAGTCATGAAAGTAACAAAGCAATTGTTCAATGCAAAAATTCAATGCACATAAAGGGATTGAAGATCTGAAACTCTTTGCCCAAACCAGCAAAAGGTCCCCTGCCCACAAATCAATTTAGAACTATTCTTAAAAATCATCTTGTCTCTCAGTATTAACCATGCCCACACTATGCTAATCTCTAACCAAATTTGAAGCAACTCTCCCAAATATTTTATTATCCCTTATCTATTAAACCATTATTACAAACCTAAAAATGTATATTTGTATCATAAATTGTACTACCTCATATTAATAACTGAGTAAAATATTGATTATCTGAAGTTTGTCCAGACTCAAGTAGTCTTTAATTAAGTCTGCCTGAAATGCCTCGGCATGATAGTGGCTTTCTTTGTACCAATCAAAACTGAAATGTAAACACACATTGTAACCTTTGCAAAGAAAGAAATTTTTTATTTTTATTTTTATTTGAGCCTATCCTACTCCTGGTACCCCCACAGCTATTGAAGGCCAAGTAAAATACCTTCACCACTAACAAGAGATCTGGTAGTAACATCACAGTTTCTTGGGAGTCCTAATGCTTCAACCAGAAACATGCTGCTGATCTAACAACAAGTCATGGCTCCTGAGGAAATGTGGTAACTCTTGAGCTAAAGAAAATAATCAAAGACAATCTTTAAGACAGTGATGAAATTACAAGGCCATTAAAGTCAGTCTGCTCTTCCTGTGAAGAAAAATTGTATCAGCATGTACAGGTGCTCCTTGAATTATGATGATTCAACTTATAATATTTCAACTTTATGATGGTGCAAAAGCAATTACTTTGGAGATGAAACTTAAGATAATTACCCTGCATGAAGGTGGCAAGTTTATAACTTGCATTTATTTATTTACTTTACAATACTGGTACGTATTTAATTACAGTAAATATTTGTTTATTTATTCAGTAAAAGTAGTTATTTATTTACTTATTTATTATGTCATATTCATATTCAACTTATGATATTTTTGACTTACGATTGGTTCGTCAGAACGTTATCCCGTCGTCAGTCGAGGCTCACCTCTAATGCCAAGTGGGTGAGCCTGGCTATCAAAAGGGGATATCACAATAATTAGTGTGAGAATTTGCTTATTTAACTAGGGCAACCAATTCTAGATACTGATACTAGAAAAATGGTTTTATCTGAAAAAGGAAAGCAAAGCAGAAAGAATTAGAATTTTGTAAAGTGTAAGGGATTTCTATTGTCAAAAAAATAGAGAAGGAATGTCACAGGTAGAAAAGTGATGACCTGGTGGTTAAGGTGTTGCAGCAGTGTAAACATATTGTATATAAGGTAAAATTTTGTTAGGATTTTTAACCTGGATGGTTAAGCACCCAGTTTTATTTCCATTGGGGTACTTTAATCTTGTCCCCCAGGATGCAACCCACAATAGTTGGCTAAAACCCATGTATGTACCTACTTGCTGCTAAGTGACCAGGGGCAGCAGGTATAAGGAAACATTCCCAACAAAAAGCCACTGTGTGGACCATCGCTCATTCCAGTGGCAGACAACACACTCCACCAATCTTCATTCCAGTGGCAGACAACACACTCCACCACTCTTCATTCCAGTGGCAGACAACACACTCCACCAATCTTCATTCTAGTGGCAGACAACACACTCCACCAATCTTCATTCCAGTGGCAGACAACACACTCCACCACTCTTCATTCCAGTGGCAGACAACACACTCCACCAATCTTCATTCCAGTGGCAGACAACACACTCCACCAATCTTCATTCCAGTGGCAGACAACACACTCCACCAATCTTCATTCCAGTGGCAGACAACACACTCCACCAATCTTCATTCCAGTGGCAGACAACACACTCCACTACTCTTCATTCCAGTGGCAGACAACACACTCCACCACTCTTCATTCCAGTGCCAGACAACACACTCCACCACTCTTCATTCCAGTGCCAGACAACACACTCCACCACTCTTCATTCCAGTGCCAGAAAACACACTCCCCTGCTCTTCAAAAACTTTAAGATACGCTATCATGTGCCACAACCAGCTCTCATTACACTATATCATTCTCTTATCTACCCTTATCTCACCTATGGAATCAGTGCATGGGGCTCAACAACATTAAATCACCTTAGACCACTCATAACCCAGCAAAAGGCTGCAGTCAGGATGATAACAAATTCCCACTCTAGACAACATACTCCACCTATATTCAGAACATTAAAACTACTCACCATAAAAAATATTCACACCTATTCATGTGCCATCTACATACATAAAACTCTACATGCTAATATCAACCCTCCGCTCAAAATTCTCCTCAACAACTTTAATAGGTCCCACGGCCATGACACAAGACACAGATCACTATTTGACATACACCGAGTCCATACTAACCAATGTAAAAATTCTATGCACATAAAGGGCCCCAGAATCTGGAATTCATTACCAGTAAATATTAAGTTAACCTTGTCCGAAAATCAATTCAAGACTCTTCTCAAAAATCACCTACTCACACTATACTAAATACTCATACTGTAACAAACTTTCGAACCCAATGTTATTTTACTTAAGATAATCTCAATTTTATATGTCATCCTCCTTAACACTTGTTGCAATATCATATCATCATATTGTTCATTTAAAATATTATAGTATCATCATTTTGTTAAATTGAAATAAAATATATAACTAGAAGAAACTCAATAAAAATTCTAGTATTGTTATTATACTAGTATAGCATCAACATATTGTATCTTGAATTAAAATATACAACTAGACTAAACTCAACAAATTTCTCTTGTATTGTCTTTTTATTGTATGTATAATCAGATTGAAATTTTAAATAATACAGAACTAGAATAAACTCAATCAATTTCTCTAGCATTAAGTCTTTAGTGAATAAGTCTTTAGAATAAGCTGCCCCTAATGCCATGGCATGCCAGTGGCTCTCCTTGCAATACAGTTTTATAATTGTAACTACAGTGGTACCTCGACTTACGATGGTCCCCAAACTCACCCTTGTATGTAAGTTTATTTTTTTAAATGCTTTTGTAAGTGTAATTTTGGGGGTCTAAAAGGACTAGTCTATTTTACAACATTTCTTAAGGAGATAAATTTGTTTGGTAATGACACTTGAACAGCATTCTGGAATGAAAAAATATCGTAAGTCGAGGTACCACTGTACCAATAACAATGTACACTTGTATCATGCATTGAAATAAAAATATTATTATTATTATATTATTATTATTATTATTATTATTATTACTTAATATACAAATATGCACTCATACTACTGTGCCTACTATATATATAAAACATTTAACTCCAACATAAACCCTCATCCTTGACAGCTGCAAGAGAACACAAAGACATAACACAAGACACAAAACCCTCTCTGACAACCCCTATGTCCATCTCAACCTATACCTGGACCTGGAGTCTACCTGGAGAGAATAGGTTGAGATGGACATAGGGGTTGTCAGAGAGGGTTTTGTGTCTTGTGTTATGTCTTTGTGTTCTCTTGCAGCTGTCAAGGAAAAACTCAATGTACATGAAAGGCCCTAAGATCTGGAAATCACTGCCTGAATCATCAAAAGATCCCCTATTAGTCAATCAATTTAGAGCTATTGTTAAAAAGCACCTCATCTCCTAACTTAATTGTAACAGCAATATGACATGTGAAACAAAACCAGTTCCTCCAACTCTGTCCCAGTTCTTCTTCCAGTCTTCCTTCAAGCCCCATGGAAAATTAATTACTCATCTCATCCCATAAAATTTCACCATCTCTTTCAATCACTCCACAAAACTGATGATCACCGAATCAGTTTGAAACAACAAATCATACTTTTAAAATTGTACACTGACAATCTTTCTTTTTATGTATATAATACCAGTGGACCCTCGAGTTTTATGAGCCTCATGCTTCGTGAACTTCGCCTTTTGAAAACTTTTTTTGTCAAAATATAGCCTCGCCGTTCATGATTTGCCTCATGATTCGTCGATGGTACGTACACATCTGAGAGCGGCCTCCACCATCCGTGCGCACACAAAGGCGCCCCACACACCATTCAGAGGCAGTCTGGCATTGTTTCTCTGCGAATGACCATCACCCGACGCCTTCATAAGATACATTTCGTAATATTCCATTCTTTTTGTGCTTGCAACTACTAAATAAGTCACCATGGGCCCAAAGAAAGCTTCTAGTGCCAGCCCTTTGGTAAAGAAGGTGAGAAACATGATAGAATTCAAGAAAGAACTCGTAGCAAAGTACCAAAGTGGAGGAGGAAGAGAGAGGGAAGAATGTGCCTTCTTCAGTGATTCTACGATATGTACGATACTAAAGCAGCAGGAGTCGATAAAGGCTATAGCGCCAGCCAGCGATAAAGTGTAGCATTAACAGTGTAGCAAGTAAGTTAAGCGATTAAGCAATAAAAAAGGACAACACGACACTAACTCCTCCAATGTTATTGGAGGTACGTATATAGGGCCACTGACAACATACGCCGCCCTCTGTCACCTCCTCCAAGTGTAAATATTTCTTATTTATAAATTAAAGTGTAAATATTTCTTTATTTATAAATTAAAGTGTAAATATTTCTTAGTTATAAATTACGTACATTGTTTCAGTGTGAATAGTGGTGTGACTAGTGGTGATTCAGTGTGACTAGCACCACTATATGGCTTATGTCAGTGGCTCTTATAAACCCAACAACAATAACACACCACCACTCATGACATACGTAATGACATATTTTATTTATTCTAATCTAGAGTATACATATCATGTTTGTATGTTATTAATATTGTTTATTATGTCATATTAGATGAATTGTGATAGATAAATAAGCAGTAGAGTTGATATTAGCTCATCATATTTAAGTATTTTGTCCTGTCTCCAAACACTCTCCCTCTCCCAACAAGTCTTCAATAAAGGTATGTAATAGTGATTTAAATGTTCATTTATCCATTTCATTAGTGCTTTATATTTATTTCCCATTGTTTTCTGTATGTAAATCTATATTTAATCTCTAAAAAATATATTTTTTGTTAATACTTTTGGGTGTCTGAAACAAATTAATTGGATTTACATTATGTATTTCTTATGGGGAAAATGGTTTCGCCATTCGTGAATTTAACCTTTCGGCAGACTCTCTGGAACGAATTATTCATGAAACTCAAGGGTTCAATGTACATTGGACCCCCGAGTAACGAGCATAATTCATTCCAGAAGCCTGCTCAAGTGCCATTACCGAACGAATTTACTCCCTTAAGGAATAATGTCAAGTAGGTTAGTCTATTTCAGACCCCCAAAAATACACTTACAAAAGCACTTACAATATTATACTTACATAATTGTACGATTTCTGGGGTGCTCGTTACTCGGGGGTCCACTGTAGTAGTTAACTGCTAAGAAATCCAACCTAACTGAAGATCATTGAATCAGTTTGAATTATTAATGCAAAATATTAGTATTGTACTCTTCTTCATTTAGCTACCTTTCTTTTTTGTATATTTAAGAACTCCAACTAAATAATTTAAGGATCCCAATAGATATAAGTCACTTTGACCTCTTTTTTTTTGGGTCAGATAAGATAAAATTTTGTTTGGATTTTTAAGCCCGAGTGAAGGGTTAGCCACGCAGGATAACACAAAAATCAGTGTGTCATCGAGGACTGTTTCTTATTTCCATTGTGGTCCTTTACTCTTGTCCCTCAGGATGCCACACCCACACTAGTGGGTACCTACTTACTGCTAGGTGAAGAGGGACAGCAGGTGTGAGGAAACACCCAATGTTTCCACCCAGCCAGGGATTGAACCCCAGACACTCAGTATGTAGGCGAGAGCGTTGTCTACCAGGCCACGGGACACCCCAGAGGGTAAGTTACACTTATGTTATTATGTATGCTAATTGTACCTTAAATAAACTTACTTATATTTAGTTCTTAAGTAGTCTTTAAGCATGAGTCGAACAAAACTCCCAAGTAATGTCACTGAAGCTAAAATGTTGTGTAGTGTTAAAAGTAGGTTAGATAAATACATGAGTGGGTGTGAGTTGAACATGCCTAGCATGGGCCAGTAGGACTCCAGCCGTGCTCTTTCTTATGTTCTTATTAGTATTAGTTTTTGAGAAATGCACCATATACTAGTAGCTTTCTTTTGTGCCTAACAATGTTTTATTACATGTAAACTACATTATATTTATACTGCATAAAAGAAATAAAAAAAATCAAATTTGAATTTCTTCAAGGCCGGGAGGGGGTAGAGGGGTTGATGCTAGTGAGGGGGCTCAGAGGGTGAGGACCTGGACCAATATTTTCTTTCCTTACACAAAACTACATGACCTGTGTGACCCCTGGGGGTCTAGCACTTCCCATGAACACAATAATCGCCCTTTACCTCGAACAGAGGATACAACCCATTAAATAAGCCTCATTTCTCTCTCACTATGGGATGCCTCCTTGAGGTAAGGGGTGGGGAGGTATTAATGTTTGATCCAAGGAAGAGAAGTAGTAGCTCTGGTCCCTGTGATCAAGAGCAGCAGCATCAGCATGAAGGGAGGGTAGACGCTGCATGGGGTGCTGCCTTACCTACCCTCTCTCCTGCCCCCATCATCCTATCCCACACTCACCCACCCCCATAGACCTACCATACTCCCACCCTAGGCCTAGCCTAGGCTTACCCTGACCCAGGAGGAAGAAAATTCTGAGGTTGGAGCACCAGGCAGGTTAGTTATTGATCTTAACCCACCCGGCGACCTCTGCCTTATATCACCCACTTTCTGCCTTATATCCACCCGACGCCCACGCCCACCACCCTGCCACCCATTCCAGCCTCACCCACTACCTACCTTGCCTCACATTGCTCACTTCCACCTCAATTAGTGGAGAAATATATGGAAAAATTGACCTGGGATGAATAACTTTTCATTGTTGGGGGTTTATAGGGCCACAAGATTGATTACCGCCTTCTTCTTGGGTTAACATGGACATTGACAACGGATGCCGTATCGATCCCGGCTTCCCGATGTTCAGGGAAGATATGCTGCCCTAAGCTGGACCATTTAAGAAAAAGGAATAAGAATTCCTTTGCAAATGGAAAGATTAACTAGAAGCTCCCAGTTAAATCAATTTACCGTTTTAATACTGCGGAACAGGTACTGGGAAGAAAGTGGCCAGGTACTGGGAAGAAACTGGACAGGTACATGGAAGAAACTGGACAGGTAGATGGAAGAAACTGGACAGGTACATGGAAGAAACTGGACAGGTACATGGAAGAAACTAGACAGGTACTGGGAAGAAACTGGACAGGTACATGGAAGAAACTGGACAGGTACATGGAAGAAACTGGACAGGTACTGGGAAGAAACTGGACAGGTACAGGTACAGGGACAATTACACAACCCAGGGCAGCATGGGTTTAGAGCAGGTCGCTCCTGTCTGTCCCAACTACTGGACCACTACGACAAGGTCCTGGATGCTCTAGAAGTTTAGTTTGATATCTTTATTATGCACCCCATACCCATCCTGTGGGCGGTAGTCAAAAGATTACAGAGGTACATAATGGGTCCAGGGACTGGACCTCAAAGTTTGATAGCTGAGCAAGTTACAAAGGTAATGAACTCAGATGGTCACAATCATGACAAGTTACAAAGGTATTTGCAGATTACAGAGGTATATATAGGGTCCAGAGACTGGGCCCCAAAGTTTTGATAGCTGAACAAGGTACAATGGTAATTAATTCACTAGTTACAAGGTAATGAATCATGTAAGTAAATTTACTTACGTCTGTACATGGTTGCACTCATGAACAAATTATAAAGCAATGAGCAATCTATTAGTCTACACCCAGCCACAACTGTAATGAGTTATTGGTGCAAATTTTAATTGTTGGGTCACACACACACACATATACATATACACATACACACGCATACATGTATATACATACACACATACACATACACACATGTACATACACACACACACACACACGTGTCAATGCTTTATTTACAGGGAGCAAAGTCAGGGTATTTTTCCAGAATGGTCTGTAATATACCACTGTAGATAAAATACTTTGACATATCTTGAACATTTCTGAATGAGTAGTCTCTGAATTCATTAATTTTATCGCACTCCAGTACATAATGACGCAGGGTGTGACAATAATCCAACTGGCAAAGTTTACATCTTGTTTGGTCTACATCTGGTGGTGGTGATTTAACCTGCCAAAGATACTTGTAACCCAGCCGGAGGCGGGCGGTAGTGACATCCAAGAGTCTGCTTATTTTGTTGGATGCACCATAGACATGTGGCTCCTCCTGCATGATAGAATGATGATAGATGGACTGACTGGTGTCAAACTCCTGAGTCTTAAGTCAATAAAATTCAGTTGAAGTTCTTTTCGTATTATTGTTCTCAAACTGCTAACTGACAAGCCAAGATTGTAATCTATCCCCTCTTTGAAAGCATAAAACTTAGCCAATTTATCAGTTCTATCATGAATCTGAAGACCAATGTGAGATGGAATCCACAGCATGTGCACTCTGACTCTACTATCCAGAATCCTACCATACCTGTGCCTGGCTTCTGACACGAGCATGCTACAAGTTATACTTGATGAGTTGAGAGCATTTATGGATGACAGAGAATCAGTTGTGCAGATGTTATATACACAGACTTTGCAAAAGCCTTTAACAAGTGTGATAGATTTAGATTAGATTTTGCCACCGAAGTGGCTAGTTTATTGTGCACCCCCATATCCATCCTGTGGACGGTAGCGCAAGAGCATATGGATACACAAAAGGCCTAGGCACTAGGCCACAAAAGGGTTAACAATTGTACATTTGGATTTATATCTACATTTCAATTATCTGTTACAAGCAAATTTAGGAAATTTGCTTAGTATAACTGGTATCTTATTTTCATTAATAAGATATCTTGACATGTCACATAGATACTAATGAATTCATCAAGAACTTTCTTAAAAAAACACACACCCTCTATAACAGACATTGCCCGAAAAAAACTAAACAGATCACAGCTAAGAGACTTAACAATCCCTGGCTAACACCCAGCATCCTTAAATCCATAAACAAGAGGCACCAATATGAAAAACAATATAGAAGGTGTCTAATAACCAGAGAACAATCCAAACGCTACTCATCAATCCTTACTAGCCTGATAAGGAGGTCCAAAAAATTGTATTATGAGAACAGACTCCAGACCGTAAAAGGTGATATGAAAAAGACCTGGAAAACCCTATCTACAATTCTAGGAAATAAAAAGATATCCACGAACAATACCATCAAATTATCAAAAACAGACGAACCCCTACTCTCACCAACTGAGACAGCAAACAGACTTAATGTTTTCTTCTCCACCATAGGAAGGAATCTAGCGAGTAAAATCCCAAGCTCGAACACTCGTCCAACAGACTACCTCACCAACACCTACCCAGATACACTATTCCTAGCTCCTACCAACTCACTTGAAGTCTCGCTCATAATCAACACCCTTAAAAACAAAGCAGGAGACATAAACAGCTTACCACCCTTTATGTACAAAAAAGCTACACACGCAGGCACCTCAAGTCGGTACCTGATCAGCCGGGCTGTGGTTCGTACGTTGGACTGCGTGCGGCCAGCAGTAACAGCCTGGTTGATCAGGCTCTGGTCCAACAAGAGGCCTGGTCACAGACCGGGCCGCGGGGGCGTTGACCCCTGGAATTCTCTCCAGGTAGACTCCAGGTACTGTCACCAATTATAGCAGCATTATTCAATAAATCCATTGAATCTTCTACTTTGAACAATTAGAGACCAATCTCAAATTTACCACTGCTTTCTAAAATCTTCGAAAAATTAATTCATAAACAGATCTATTCCTACCTCGTCTCACACAATGTACTAAACCCCTGTCAATTTGGATTCAGGACCAACAAGAGCACAAACGATGCTATAACACACATGTTAGAGTTAATATACACCGCACTTGAGAAGAAAGAAGTTCCGCTGGGAATCTTCATAGACCTACGCAAAGCATTTGATACAGTCGACCATGATTTATTGCTCACAAAATTAGCGCACTATGGTATTAGGGGGCACCCCCTCAACTACCTAAAGTCGTACCTTAGCAACAGAAGTCAGTACGTGTATACAAATGGAGAGAACTCTTCCACACAACAAATTATAGTCGGTGTCCCTCAAGGTAGTGTCCTGGGGCCACTCCTATTCCTCATTTACATAAACGACCTACCGAATGCATCACAACTACTCAAACCCATTTTGTTTGCAGATGACACAACATATGTCTTCTCTCACCCAAATCCAGTCATACTAGCCAACACAGTTAATGCCGAATTACAGAAAATATCAACATGGATGATGACAAATAAGCTTACTCTCAATACGGACAAGACCTACTTCATTCAGTTTGGAAACAAAGCTGCAAATGTTCCACTTAACATAACGCTAAATGGTTCACCCATCACAAGGCTCACAGAGGGAAAATTCCTAGGAATCCACCTTGACAGTAGTCTTAAATTCTAAACACACATACAACAAATTTCCAAGAAAATCTCAAGGACAGTAGGTATATTATCTAAGATACGCTATTATGTGCCACAACCAGCTCTCATTGCACTATATCATTCTCTTATCTACCCTTATCTCACCTATGGAATCTGTGCATGGGGCTCAACAACATTAAATCACCTTAGACCACTCATAACCCAGCAAAAGGCTGCAGTCAGGATGATAACAAATTCCCACTCTAGACAGCATACTCCACCTATATTCAGAACCTTAAAACTACTCACCATAAAAAATATTCATACCTATTCATGTGCCTTCTACATACATAAAACTCTACATGCTAATATCAACCCTCCGCTCAGAATTCTCCTCAACAACTTTAATAGGTCCCACGACCATGACACAAGACACAGATCACTATTTGACATACCCCGAGTCCATACTAACCAATGTAAAAATTCTATGCACATAAAGGGCCCCAGAATCTGGAATTCATTACCAGTAAATATTAAGTTAACCTTGTCGGAAAATCAATTCAAGACTCTTCTCAAAAATCACCTACTCACCCTATACTAAATACTCATACTGTAACAAACTTTCAAACCCAATATTAATTTACTTAAGATTATCTCAATTTGATATGTTCATCCTCCTTAACACTTGTTGCAATTTCATATTGTAAGGGGTTGGGAGCAGTAGGAGGATTGAATACTATGTTTGTTTGGTTCAGTCATTTATAATTGTTTTGTTATTGTCGTTGTTGTTATGGAGCGGCCTTAGAGAGTACATGGTTTTAGTTACTCTGGGTTTTACTAACCTACAACCACTACAGTGGCGACGAGGATGGGATCATCAGAGCGAAGGATAGTGGGCCAATGTGGACTGAAGTAGTAGGGATATTGGCAGCCGAGAACGTTGCAGCAGAGCGGTGATTATTAAAAATCTACAGCAGCACAAGTGACGGCATGGCAGCGGCAGCACAAGGAAGGTTGGAACCTTTCGACCCACGTAAGATTTCTTTGGAGCTTTGGCTAAGCTTGTTGGAAGCCAATTTCGCTCACTTAGAAATTAAAGAGCAAGATAACAAGAGGAATTTCTTGCTAGTGTCCCTGGGATCAGAAACTTTCAGTGTTTTAGGTAATGTGTGTGCACCAGATTTACCACACACGAAGCGTTACGAAGATTTAGTCGTGGCACTGAAAAGTTATTATGCAGTGAAACCAGCCTACCACCGCAGTTTGTTGGCTTTTCAGCAGAGGAAGAAACGACAGGGTGAGTTCTTGCATGAATTATATACAGATTTAAAAGCATTGGCTGTGAACTGTACCTTTGGGGGACAATTTGACCCCAGAGTGAGGGACCAGTTGTTTATGGCGGTGGATGAAGTATATTTTCCTCACCTAGTTGCAGAAAATTTGGATTTG
>WNWK01040521.1:0-16932 GCA_009830355.1 Cherax destructor
GGAACACCAGCTCCATAGAAGAGTTCTCTCAATGAGGTGAGATAGTCTTTTCGCCAAATTTTCTCCCAGCGTCAATCACTTTAGTATTAAGGTGTTTGAATTTATGTTTGAGTTGCTCAGGTTCGAAATGAGTAGGATCCTCTTTGATTTCTTTATCATTCATGGGAGGAACAGGTTCGAGCCTTCTACCATGTAGTAAATGAGATGGAAAAATAAACACATAAGCAGTATAATGTGATCCTTTATAATAATAATAATAATATAATAATATTTTTATTTCTATGCATGTTACAAGTGTACAATGTTATTGGTAGTTACAATTATAAAACTGTAATGCAAGGAGAGCCACTGGCATGCCATGGCATTAGGGGCAGTTTATTCTAGAGACTTATTCACTAAGTACTTAATGCTAAAGAAATTGATTGAGTTTATTCTAGTTCTGTATTATTTAAATTATAATATGGTGTTGTTGCTGTCCCGTCGTCATGGGTGGTGGTTGAGTGAGGTGAGGGAGAGGGAGAGTCAGCCATTGTGTTTGTTGACATGTTGCCTGGGGTGGTGGTGGGGTGGGTGGGTGATGCACCGGCGTCCTGCTGGGTAGTCAAATGAAATAGTCGAGATCTTGGTGATTTCTTGCTGTTCTTATTGCTTCTTCTGTTATTAGGTCTCATAGTAGACAGGGATGTTGTAGATAGGACGTAGAAGCTATAGTTGCTCAGAGCTTGTTGTGGGTGCTCGCTGGCAGCGGGCTGTGTTTTGGGTTTGATGGCACTCTCACTTGGATCGATAATTTTCGAGTAGGTGGTCTTACTGTTGGTATTCTTGAGTCATTCTGGGGTCTAGGTGCGTTAGTGCAGCAGTTCCGCAGTTAGGCCATCATAGAAGCGTTGGTGGGTTCTGGCTGGAGAAGAAAATAACAGAGCTTGGGTGCCACTGTCGTTGCCGCTGCCGCCCACGCAGTGGGCTTTATCGAGTAACAGACAGATCTACCTGGAAAAGGAGGAACATGAGTATTTATAGGATTTAATCAGGTGGAAAATGCTGGGTCAGGTGGAGAATGCTGCATGTGACAGTCTTAAAAGTAGGGTGATAGTTAACCCTTTCGGGGTTATGGTCGTACAAGTACGTTTTACGCGCTGTGGTTATTGACGTACTAGTACGCATAATTAAGCGCAAAATGGCTGGTAGGCCTAGTGGTGAGAGAATGGATCTGCGTGGTCAGTGTGCACAGTAGGAAAAAAATCGGGACCCAGTGGGCATTGTGGGAACGCCATGTTAGTACACTCTGATCACCATGCCTGGCGGTGAGAAACTCCTCACTCCTCGGCGAATTGGAACACTTTTGTTCCCCAGTGACAGTTCTAACACCGATGGGAGTGTCAGTGGTGATGAGTTTCAAGGTTTTGAGAAGGTTGTGACTGAAACTAATGACCATAATACCGGTAATATTGAGGAAAACCCAGACGACCCTCAGCCGTCCACCTCCGGTGTTGTGGCATCTTGTTCACGCTCAATTGTTCCAGGACGAAAGAGGAAACTGTTATTTACTCATATCCCAGACTCTGATGTGAGCAATGTTGATGATAGTGATAGTGAATATGAACTCCAAGCTCTTCAAAACAGTTCCAGTAGCGAGAGTGGAGCAGAATATTCTCCAGTGAAGCGTCAGTATATACGACAGTATATGCGCTCTGGTAGCGTGCCATATGCTGTTCCAAGGGGAAGGAGTACATCTCGGAGTACATCCTGTGGGCGTACAACAGGAAGTGATAGTGAAAATGAAGACGATAGTGTTGCAATTGGAATGAGAAATGTGCATGCATCTGGTAGTGGTAGTGGTGCCAGGCGCAAGGCACCAGCAGTGGACCATGCTGGCACCGACGCCGCTGAGTCAGCTCAGCGGCTATCCTCACCCACCAACCCCCACAACCACAACCTCCAATTCCATAACCCCCACAACCACCTGTAAATATCCAGTACCCACCAGCAGACCGCACCTGGAATTGGCAAGACGCTGACAATTTTATTCCCAATCCCCATCAGTTTGATGAAAGTCCAAGTGGAATACGCCCATCTTGTCCACTTGGGAACAATGCCAGTGAACTGGAATGTTTCGAGTTATTTTTTGACGATCCCCTGATGGAAATTATTGTCATGGAAAGCAACAGATACTATGAGTACACCATGGCAAACACAATACAGTGGTCCCTCGGTTTTCGCCGAAAATTCGTTCCAGAATGCTGCTCAAGTGCCATTACCAAACAAATTTACTTCCTTAAGAAATAATGTCATGTAGGTTAGTCTATTTCAGACCCCAAAAATACACTTGCAACAGCACTTACGAAAATACACTTACATAAATGTTCGAGTTTGGAGATGCACGAAAACCGAGGGACAACTGTACTTTCACCAACATCACACCTCAACAGGTGGAAAGAGGCAACTGTGGCTGAGATGTACTTGTTCTTTGCCACAATAATGCTTATGCCACATGTGTATAAGCACCGTGTCAAATCATACTGGTCGACAGACCGCCTGATTGCAACACCAGGTTTCAGTGATGTAATATCAGTGAATCGATTTGTGCTACTGCTAAGGATGCTTCACTTTTCAGACAAAACCACCCCTGACAGAAACGACAGGTTATATAAGATTAGGAATGTGTTTCTGTATCTGAAAGAGAAATTCAATATGCATTTTTATCCCTTCAGGAAGCTTGTTACTGACGAGTCACTGATTCTGTTCAAAGGTAGACTGTCGTTCAAGCAGTATATACCAAGCAAGAGGAAATGCTTTGGCATAAAGTTGTTTGTGCTTTGTGATTGCTACAGTGGTATTGTATTGGATATTATTGTGTACACTGGAAGTAATACATTGAAAGATACCAGGAAGTTACTGGGTATCTCTGGTGATGTGGTTAGAACAATGATGGAACCATATCTTGGCAAGGGGCATATATTATATACTGATAACTGGTACACAAGCCCCTCCCTCAGTGATTTTTTGCGAGTGAACATGACAGATGTGTGCGGTACAGTTCGTGCAAATCGTAAGCATATGCCTAGGGTCAATGCTGGCACTCGTAGAGGTGAGGTGCAGGCGTTTGCTGCCAATGACATCATGGCATTTCGGTCTGCAATAGAAACCCGCCCAACACCAGGTTATCAACACCTACCCTCTCGTCTGAGGCCTGGTGGTGAACACTTCCTAACAAAACTGCCTGCTACTGCTTGCAAGAAAAGGCTCAGAGGAGGTGATTTGTCTGTGCACATACAAAGCGCCCACAACAACGCAAAGACACTCGTTTTATTGTGTGGAATGTAAAAAACCACTGTGCATGGAACCATGTTTCAGAGATTCAGGTGCAGAACTTCTAGAACATGTCCATGACTATATATATGTATATACATGATTGAACAATGAAAAGAAACAATATTTGTTATTGTGAATAACTGTAAATAAGTTGTATTACAAAATAAATAACCATTTGTAATAAACGACTGTTTGGGATACTAAGTAAAATCAGATTTTCAATGTTTATTATATTATATATATTATTATTAATATAAAAACATAAATCTGTATAACATATAATCTGTGTAAAAACATATAGCTTTAATATACACATTTATAAAAATTTAAAACATAGTAAAACATCACAAGTAAAACAATCATAAAATTCTGTGCCGTGTCAGACGTCGCTGCCAACATCGTGCCACACAGGACACCACCAGTCCTCTCGTCATGACACGCTTTCTCAACTGTGTCCTCAAGACACCCTTGTCTCTGTGTTATGACAAAACACTCCTTCGCTTGTATCCCACAACACCTCTGTGCCACATGGCACGCCCCCTGTGTCATGACTCCGTCTCTAAAAACCTTGTCACCGCGTCATCCGACACCAACACAAAATCACACGATTATTCCACTTGTGTCGTGCCACCAGTTGTCACTACACCATGAACACACACTGCCTGAAATCACTCCGAGTAAACACCAGTGACACTTTCAGCTACAGTCTCACAACTCCGGGTACAGTTTCAGGTACAGTTTCAGGTACTACATTGTCGCTGCCATCTCTATCGCAGGACACGTACATTCTCCAAGTGCAGGGGAGAGTCTAGGTACATTCTCCAAGTGCAGGGGAGAGTCTAGGTACATTCTCCAAGAGCAGGTACACTCTCCAAAGTGCAGGTACACTCTCCAAAGTGCAGGTACACTCTCCAAAGTGCAGGTACACTCTCCAAAGTGCAGGTACACTCTCCAAAGTGCAGGTACACTCTCCAAAGTGCAGGTACATTCTCCAAAGTGCAGGTACGTCTACACTCTCCAATAGTGTATGTGGAGAGTCCGGTTAACGCTCTCCAGTGTGAGAGTCTAGTTGACACCCTCTACTAGAGTCTGGTGGACACTGTCAGTCAAGCCGGCTCGGAAGTCAAACATCAGGTCTGATGACGTAACTGCCTTGACTGCCGGCCGGTAAGGTAACTACCTAACAACTATTGTTAGGTAGGGGGCCGTAACAAGTTGTGTAAACAAAATAGTGATAAGAAAATTTATGTAATGATTGTGAAATACTTAGCGAGTGAATATTTGAAAAGCAGCACTTATATTGGTCTCACAGGCCATAAAAGTTATTTGGAAAAAAAAAAAAAAATTGATAAGAAAACAACTTCAAGAAAGAAAAAATTACCGCCAACTGGCAGTCACCGATGTTGCCGGCACCAGTTCATTTTTGTCAACTTCAATCCTCCATATCTCGGTGAGTATTGATCGCAAAATGTAATTTTTAGCCTATTAGATTTAGAAAAAAAAAAACTATCATTTCATAAGATTTTTTTTTTTTTTTTTTAAATTCGTGGACCCTAGGAACGAGTTTCAGAGAGACCCCTTGGACCCCCAAAGGGTTAAAACCTTGGGTAACTTAAAGGACCTGCAGTGTTCCATTCTTGAGTTCTATGTGGGATAGTGATAAAGAAGTTTCTTGGCAATAGGTTCAGCTATGTTGTAGAAGCTGTTGTTCTTGTTGTTGGATATACAGATAAGTGATGATGCCAGGATTCTTCAGTATTGAGTGTTGTCTTCTCCGGCGATGAGTCTTATGTTTCTGTAGTTGATTAAATGGTTGTGTAAGTTTCGGTGTTGAACACAGGCATTTCTTGAGTCTTCAGATCTGCCTGCGTACTGGTGTTCTGAAATACGTGTTTGGAGGTCTCTGGATGTTTCGCCGACGTATAATTTGCTGCAGTCATTACAAGGAATTGTGTATACCCCTGCAGTGGATTGAAGCTTGTCCTGTCTGTTACTGGTAATGTCCTTGATGGTGGTGGATGTAAATCCTATAAATACTTATGTTCCTTCTTTTCCAGGTAGATCTGTCTGTGACTCGATAAAGCCCACTGCATGGGCGAAACGTTGTCAATAAAGGATCACATTATACTGCTTATGTGTTTATTTTTCCATTGTGTCAGTATTTTATACCATTTATTTCCAGTAAATGAGATGGACTTAACACTTCTAAATTTTCCAGATCATCGGTAACATACATCAAAGGTCTGTTGTTGACTCTATTTTCAATTTCAGTTACGACTGTTCGAAATTCTTCTAAGTCGATTCTCTGACGATGAAGAGTCTTACTTAAACAACGTTTTACAATTCCTATAATTTTTTCGTAAAATCCGCCGTGCCCTGGGGATTTAGGAGGAATGAATCTCCAACGACAATTGCGTTGATTCAGCATCTGTTGTACTTCTGGCTGCTCAAAAATCTTGTTTATGTAAGCAGCACCAGCAACAAAATTCGTTGCATTGTCTGATATCATCAGCCTGAGACATGCCCTTCTGGCTGCAAACCTTCTAAATAATTTGATAAAGGTTTCAGCAGACATATCAGTAGCTACTTCTAGATGTACTGCTCTAGTCATAGCACAGGTGAACAAAAAGATGTACACCTTGATAGGAATTTTGTCAACTGTTTTAGTTAAAATTATTGGTCCAGTGTAATCTACTCCTGTCACCTCAAATGGAGTGACATGACATACTCTTTCAGAAGGATATGGAGGTGGACCTGGATACTGACATACTCGCATATCATAGTGACGACAAGTAATACAGTCCCTTATTTGTTTCTTCACACTTTGTCGACATAGAGTGCTGTCAGTTCCAATTGTGGTACTGTTCTGACCTTCAAGGGTGCAACCCCGGCCTTTGAAGTAATTAAAGTACTTCCTTCAGCATTACTCATGTAAGCTACAGCGCCATAACCTCTGGTTGACACATCACAGAACACATGTAATGTGTACTTGTTTCCCTCTTGACCTATTTGTCTGGGAAATTTAATTTGATGAAGTTGGATACTTCATCCCATGCTTGACTCATTTCTAGAGGCAAGTTCTCATCCCAACCTATTTTGAGCTTCCAAGCATCTTGTACAAGCATTTTACCTTTTATGGTAATTGGTGAGACGAGTCCTAGAGGATCAAAACTTTGTGATACTTCTGACAGTAAACTACGTTTAGTGAGTGTACTGCTTGATTTATTGTTTATCCTTTTGAGACTCAAAGTGTCTTCCTGTGTGTTCCAATTAAGTCCAAATACTGACTTGAAACAATAAGTTTTCACAGGACTTTGAGGATCATGTGGATTTTCTGGCCACAAGAATCGAGTATAGTCTCTACAGTGGTACCTCGGTTTACGATATTAATCCGTCAGAGAGGGCATATCTTTAGTCGAAACAATCGTTACCCGAATCAATTTTCCCCATAAGAAATAATGGAAATAAATTTAATCCGTCCAAGACTTCCAAAAGTAGTTAAATAAAATATTTTTTAGAACTTTTTGACATTAAATAATACACAATTTAATGAAGAATAACTAAATACACATGTAAATATTGTACAATAACATGTCACTTACATTTATTGAAGAGTTGTTGATGTGGAGGACGGAGGAGGGGAGAAGGTGGAGTAGTATGCTAGTGTTTGAAGGGGAATCCCTTCCATTAACACTGCAGGTACCAAGTTCTTTCTGGGGTTACTTCCCTTTTCTTTGAATGCCACTAGAACCAGCTTGAGAGTCACTGGACCTCTTTCTAACAATAAATCTGTCCAGGCAGCTCTGTGTCTGGCGATTCTTTAACACATCCCTGAAATGACACACCACTGTGTCATTGTACAGGTTGCCAGCACGGCCTGCAACAGCATGGTTAGGGTGATATTCATCCATAAAGCCTTGCACCCTGCTCCACATTCCACAAATCTCCTTAATCACTTTAGAAGGCACCTTCTTCCATCTCTGTTCCACCTCCTCCTCCTCTGAACCATTGTCCTGACCTCTGGTCTCTTGTTCCAGTTGCTGCTGAAGCTCTTGCAGATCTTCAGTGGTTAGCTCTTCCTTGTGCTCCTCCACCAACTGTTCCACATCCTCACCACTCACCTCTAACCCCATAGACTTGCCCAATTCCACAATTTCTTCCACAACAGGCTCAGGCTCAGGCTCAGGCTCAGGGTTCTGAGGCTCAGCCCCAAAACCTTCAAAATCCCTCTCTAGGACACAGTCTGGCCACAATTTTCTCCAGGCAGAGTTCAAAGTCCTGGTAGTCACCCCTCCCAAGCCTTACCTATAAGGTTTACACAATGCAGCATATGGAAATGGTTTTTCCAAAAGTCTCTTAGGTTATATTCATGTTCAGTGGTCACATCAAAGCACTTTTGAAACATTGCTTTGGTGTAGAGTTTTAAAGTTGGAAATGACCTGCTGGTCCATGGGCTGGAGGAGAGGAGTGGTATTAGGGGCAAGAACTTCACTTTGATGAATTTAAACTCCTCCACAATTTTCTACCAAGTTTGGAGGATGACAAGGAGCATTGTCCATTATCAGGAGGCACTTAAGTGGCAAATTATTGTCCAATAGATATTTCTTCACACTGGGGTTAAACACACCATTGAACCAATCTAAGAAAATGTCCTTTGTGACCCATGCCTTTCTGTTAGATTTCCACATCACACACAAGTTAGACTTGCTGACACCGCATCTGCCAAACACTCGGGATTTTCAAAAGATACACCAGTAAAGGCTTCACTTTGCAATCACCACTGGCATTAGCACAAAGCATCAAAGTTAGCCTGTCTTTCATAGGCTTATGTCCTGGCTGTGCCTTTTCTTCCTGAGTAATGAAGGTCCTGTTGGGCATTTTCTTCCAAAACAGGCCTGTTTCATCACAATTAAACACTTGTTGGGGAGGAATTGTTCAGCCTCTATGTACTCCTGGAATTCAGGCACATATTTTCAGCCGCAATTTTGTCAGAACTGGCTGCCTCACCATGCCTCACAACACTATGTATGCCACTTCGATTCTTAAATTTGTGAAACCAGCCTCTGCTGGCTTTAAATTCGCTCACTTCAGCACTCGTTGCAGGCATTTTCTTAACGAGATCATCATGCAACTGCCTTGCTTTTTCACATATTATTGCCTCCGAAACAGTATCTCCTGCTAACTGTTTCTCGTTGATCCACACCAACAACAACCTTTCCACATCTTCCAGCACTTGTGGTCTCTGTTTTGTGAACACAGATGAACCTTTTGCAACAACAGCTTCCTTGATTTTACGTGTAGAAAAGGCTTTACCATACAGCCTGGCCAGCTCACTGATACGCACTCCACTTTCATATTTTTCTATTATCTCCTTCTTCAGTTCCTTCGTACATGTATTTCTGTTCCTCTTTACCACAGGCTTACCACTAGGAGCTTTCCTTGGACCCATGGTAGCTTATTTAGCAGTTGCAAGCACTAAAAACAGTGGAATAATGACAATATACTGGTATGAATGCGTGGGTGTGGGTGGGTGGTCGCTCTCGCTTGTAAACAATAGCACACTGACGCTCCCTGGAGTGCGCGCTCAGCTGGGCGCCACGCGGACACGTCCAGTACGAATGTCGTTACCCGAAGCAAACATCGTAACCCGCAATCATTTTTTTTACGTTATAAATATAGTTACTTGAAACTATCGTTACCTGACAGCATCGTTACCCGAGGTATGACTGTATCTATTTCTTGTAGTCCTACTCTTAAGAAAGCTTTGGAAATATCAGCCGTGTAGGCATATGGATTTGTGCAAAATTTCATAAGCACGTGTCCAAGCTTCTCAGTTAGTGAGGGTCCGGTCATCAGACAGTCATTAAGGCTTGCTACATCTTTATTTGCACGTGTGCTGCAATTGTATACAACACATAGTGGAGTGGTTTCAGAATCTTTTCTGACTCCGTGGTGCGGTAGATAATGAGCATCTGTCTTCAACTTATCTTCGACTATTTCCTCTATGAATTTATTGTCTAACTGTTCTTGTATGATATTATCATAGACAGTCAGCAACTCGATTTTTTCTGAGCTCATGTATTTGTGTTTTCATTTGTCCGAAAGCCATGCGATAATTGCTAGGTAGATGTGGTGGATTTAATTTCCATGGTAACCTAACCCAATACTGTCCATCATCATATTTGACAGTGTCCAAATACAGTGGTACCTCGAGTTACGATATTTTTTCGTTCGAGAATGCTGTTCAAGTGCCATTACCAAACGAATTTATCCCCATAAGGAATAATGTAAAATAGACTAGTCATTTTACACCCCCAAAAATATACCTACAAAAGCATTTAAAAAAATAAACTTACATAAAAGGGCGATTTTGGGGACCATCGTAACTCGAGGTACCACTGTATTGGTTATAAGTCTCGGACTCCTGTGGGCTTGGTTTATTTACATCATTACCTATCGCATCTAAATCCCACAACTTATCAACTGGTTCATTCATTTCTTCCAGTAATGATAATTTTTGCTGTGGTACATGATCAGCAGTTATTCTTGTAACTAATACATTTTCTACTGAATCAATTTCAGCTTCTTTCCCGCTTTGAGAGGGAATTGGACCACATATCATATGGCCGCCAGCTGTTTTCAGCAAGTGAACATCATGTTTACTTACTATATTTTCCACAAAACAGTGATAATAATCACTTCCAATGATTAAATCAATTGGACTAATTGTGTCCGTCTGTATGTCAGGACAGGCTAACTTGACCTTGGCTGCCTTCAGTGCTGCAACTGTATCTCTTAATCCCTGGATCTGCACTGACTTAGGCAAATCATCGACTACCACAGCTTCTACTGTCTTTTTCCTGTTTCCTAGACCAACAGTGAATCTGGCTAGGTCATATTTCTGCTTACCAGAACTTTGGAAAAATCCAGCTTATCTAACTGTATTTTGGCATGGGGTTGTTTATTCAGTTTTTGCAACACTGATCTTCTTATGAAAGACCTTTGTGAGCCTTGATCAAATAGTGTTAGCACATTGGTTTTGTGTAATTTGTTGGATAACTCTACTCGAGCTATTGGGAGAGCAGTCGATTTAGACTTATCTCTCACATTTAATGCTGCTGCTTGTTGACTTCCTGACTCTGTGGAAGTCGGTTGTTCAGCATAAGTGCTTGAGCATAATGCTGTAAGATGCATACCCTTGCATTTAAAACACTTCTTTAGTGAGCATTTACCTCCCTTGTGTTCACCTAAACACTTAGTGCACCTTTTCAGCTGTTGAGCACGTTGTTTCCGTGCCTCCATTGTTGTGTATTGAATACAATACTGTGCCCAATGTGTTTCATCACAAAGTACACATTTTGGAGTATGTTTGTGTGTGACAGTCTGTGTACTGTCTGTTGTATTCACAGCTTGATAAGTGCCCACATGGGATTTTCCATTCTGTGTTTTAGTGGGAGTAGGTATACAGTGGACCCTCGGTTAACGAAAAAAATTCATCCCAGAAGCCTGCTCAAGTGCCATTACCGAACGAATTTACGTCCTTAAGAAATAATGTCACGTAGGTTAGTCTATTTCAGACCCCAAAATACACTTCCACATGCAATTAAAAATTATACTTACATAATTGTACGATTTCCGGGTATTCGTTAACCGAGGGTCCACTGTACTCTTTTTGTACTAAGTTGAAGGTTTATCATCCACTATAAGATTGGTGGATTTATCATCTTGTCTCGTTGCTTGCATGCATGAGACTATTGTTTGTAAACCATTGCTAATTTCTTCACAAGTGAAATAGCGTTTATTGAACATAATATTTAAACGTTCAATGGTTTGTGGTGACAGTTTATCTTGTACAATACCACTGATAAACCAATCACATTGCATTAGGTCATATTTAACTCCTAGAGTTCTGAGACTATTGTCTAATGTGATCCTAAATGACTGTAAGTCTGAAAGACAATGTTTGGGTGGTTTCAAGCTTGATATTAAGACTTCATGTCTAACCCTGGCTTTGTCAGCATCAAGGTAATTATCTGCTAAGACACGTAAGGCTATAGCATAATTGCCTTTGACCAACGAAAATGATTTAATCAGTTCATAGGGTTCTCCTTTCACAAGATATTTGAGATAATTGAACTTAGCTATCTCATCTATGTCAGTACGTGAATTCACTAAAGAATTAAACCCACAGATAAATTCTTCATAATTGTTACCTCTAAATATAGGCATAGCCATGGTTGGCAATTGAGGTAGTTCTACACTGTGTAACAGGTGTGACAGGTGTCTGACCACTAGTGACAGTAGGTCTCTGTGACAAAATTTTGTGGCAGGTAGCCTGTATTCCTGTCTACCTTAATTGTTGTTCACTAAAGGTATCCAAGACACTTTTAATTTCTTCCTCTGACGGGTTGGAATCTAAAAAATCACTCTCATAAATCTCATAGTCTGAATTAATGATTTCCAGACGTTTGTTAAGTAATTTAGATTTTATTTCCAACTCATCATAGTCTTTATTTGTGTCTTGGGTTAATCCTATACAGACTGAAATTAATTGTTCTAATTGAGCAATTTTCGTCTGTAAAAATTTGAATTTTGTGGTTAATGACGACATTTTGCTAGAATAATGACTAGCAACACACTTAGAGTGTTTAAACTTCAGCCTCAGAGCTGAATTTTGATTGTGTCAGCGACCCTGCTGACCTACTAACCGTGCCTCAAGGTCAGTGGCCGTGGACCAACACTGAGGGTGTTTATCCCTGAATTGCTGTCTCAGCTAAAACAGTGTCGCAGTACTGACGTCACTTCACACATTAATAATTATACACTATATAAATGCATAAATGTATCTCACACATATATTCAATGTTTATATACATATACATATGTCACTGTTACAATGTTAATATGAAAGTTTAAACTTAATATAACTTCCTATATTATATAAGAGACAAACATAATACAGTGGTACCTCGACTTACGATGTTATCATCTTACGTTATATTCGATAACCGATTTTTATAACGTAAGAAATTTGAATGCGACATCCGATGTTTGATTCGTCTTACGACTTTCATACCGGACCTGTCCGCTTGGCGCCCAGCTGAGCGCGCACTCCAGGGAGCGTCAGTGCTATTGTTTACAAGCGAGAGCGACCACCCACCCACACCCACGCATACATACCAGTATATTGTCATTATTCCACTGTTTTTAGTGCTTGCAACTGCTAAATAAGCTACCATGGGTCCAAGGAAAGATCCTAGTGCTAAGCCTGTGGTAAAGAATGTGCAGGGAGTGAAGCATTTATGCAGGGAGTGTAGCATTTATGCAGGGAGTGTAGCAGGCATGCAGGGAGTGTAGCAGGCATGCAGGGAGTGTAGCAAAGATGCAGAGAGTGTAGCAGGGATGCAGGGAGTGTAGCAGGCATGCAGGGAGTGTAGCAGGGATGCAGGGAGTGTAGCAAGGATGCAGGGAGTGTAGCAGGGATGCAGGGAGTGTAGCAAGGATGCAGGGAGTGTAGCAAGGATGCAGGGAGTGTAGCAGGGATGCAGGGAGTGTAGCAAGGATGCAGGGAGTGTAGCAAGGATGCAGGGAGTGTAGCAGGGATGCAGGGAGTGTATCAAGGATGCAGGGAGTGTAGCAAGGATGCAGGGAGTGTAGCAAGGATGCAGGGAGTGTAGACAGGGGATGCAGGGAGTGTAGCATTCATGCAGGGAGTGTAGCAAAGATGCAGGGAGTGTAGCAAGGATGCAGGGAGTGTAGCAAGGATGCAGGGAGTGTAGTAGGCATGCAGGGAGTGTAGCATTCATGCAGGGAGTGTAGCAAAGATGCAGGGAGTGTAGCAAGGATGCAGGGAGTGTAGCAAGGATGCAGGGAGTGTAGCAGGGATGCAGGGAGTGTAGCAAGGATGCAGGGAGTGTAGCAAAGATGCAGGGAGTGTAGCAAGGATGCAGGGAGTGTAGCAAGGATGCAGGGAGTGTAGTAGGCATGCAGGGAGTGTAGCATTCATGCAGGGAGTGTAGCAAAGATGCAGGGAGTGTAGCAAGGATGCAGGGAGTGTAGCAATGATGCAGGGAGTGTAGCAAGGATGCAGGGAGTGTAGCAGGGATGCAGGGAGTGTAGCAAGGATGCAGGGAGTGTAGCAAGGATGCAGGGAGTGTAGCAGGGATGCAGGGAGTGTAGCAAGGATGCAGGGAGTGTAGCAGGGATGCAGGGAGTGTAGCAAGGATGCAGGGAGTGTAGCAAGGATGCAGGGAGTGTAGCAAGGATGCAGGGAGTGTAGCAAAGAGATGCAGGTGGAGTGTAGCAAGGATGCAGGGAGTGTAGCAAGGATGCAGGGGATGAGTGTAGCAAGGGATGCAGGGAGTGTAGAGGCATGCAGGGAGTGTAGCATCATGCAGGGAGTGTAGCAAGATGCAGGGAGTGTAGCACGGATGCAGGGAGTGTAGCAAGGATGCAGGGAGTGTAGCAAGGATGCAGGGAGTGTAGCAGGGATGCAGGGAGTGTAGCAAGGATGCAGGGAGTGTAGCAAGGATGCAGGGAGTGTAGCAGGGATGCAGGGAGTGTAGCAAGGATGCAGGGAGTGTAGCAGGATGCAGGGAGTGTAGCAAGGATGCAGGGAGTGTAGCAGGATGCAGGGAGTGTAGCAAGGATGCAGGGAGTGTAGTAGGCATGCAGGGAGTGTAGCATCATGCAGGGAGTGTAGCAAAGATGCAGGGAGTGTAGCAGGGATGCAGGGAGTGAGCAAGGATGAGGGAGTGTAGCAAGGATGCAGGGAGTGTAGCATCATGCAGGGAGTGTAGCAAAGATGCAGGGAGTGTAGCAAGGATGCAGGGAGTGTAGCAAGGATGCAGGGAGTGTAGCAAAGGATGCAGGGAGTGTAGCAAGGATGCAGGGAGTGTAGCAAGGATGCAGGGAGTGTAGCAAGGATGCAGGGAGTGTAGCAAGGATGCAGGGAGTGTAGCAAGGATGCAGGGAGTGTAGCAAGGATGCAGGGAGTGTAGCAAGGATGCAGGGAGTGTAGCAAGGATGCAGGGAGTGTAGAGGATGCAGGGAGTGTAGCATGATGCAGGGAGTGTAGCAAGGATGCAGGGAGTGTAGCAGGATGCAGGGAGTGTAGCAAGGATGCAGGGAGTGTAGCAAGGATGCAGGGAGTGTAGTAGGCATGCAGGGAGTGTAGCATTTATGCAGGGAGTGTAGCAAAGATGCAGGGAGTGTAGAGGATGCAGGGAGTGTAGCAAGGATGCAGGGAGTGTAGCAAGGATGCAGGAGTGTAGCATTCATGCAGGGAGTGTAGCAAAGATGCAGGGAGTGTAGCAAGGATGCAGGGAGTGTAGCAAGGATGCAGGGAGTGTAGAAAGATGCAGGGAGTGTAGCAAGGATGCAGGGAGTGTAGCAAGGATGCAGGGAGTGTAGTAGGCATGCAGGGAGTGTAGCATTCATGCAGGGAGTGTAGCATTCATGCAGGGAGTGTAGCATTCATGCAGGAAGTGTAGCATTCAAAGAAAAAGGCCAGTAACCCCAGAAAAGAACTTGGTACCTGCAGTGTTAATGGAAGGATTCCCTTCCAAACACTAGCATACTACTCCACCTTCTCCCCTCCTCCGTCCTCCACATCAACAACTCTTCAATAAATGTAAGTGACATGTTATTGTACAATATTTGCATGTGTATTTAGTTATTCTTCATTATATTGTGTATTATTTAATGTCAAAAAGTTCTAAAAAATATTTTATTTAACTACTTTTGGAAGTCTTGGACGGATTAAATTTATTTCCATTATTTCTTATGGGGAAAATTGATTCGTTTAACGATTGTTTCGTCTTAAGATATGCCCTCTCTGACGGATTAATATCGTAAGTCGAGGTACCACTGTACACTGTTTCTTCTCTTAATTTGTGTCTATAAACGTATTAAAAACTTGTGTGTATATATACACTATGTGTATATTCACATTCAGAGACCAGCTGTGCCAGTCTGAGCTTCGCTGAGTTAAGCAAAATTGAAGTGTCGCTCCCGCACGGGTGAGTGGGGTGAGTCGTATCCCGTCCTCCCCCTTGGATGACTGACTGCTGGGTGAGCGCTTCACATTTTCTATGACTCGCGCTGGTTGTCCATGCTCTTTAAATGAGAGGAGCACCGTCCTCCCCCGCCACCACATTCGTAATGACATATACAGTGGACCCCCGGCTAACGAAAAAACTTCATCCCAGAAGCCTGCTCAAGTGCCATTACCGAATGAATTTACTTCCTTAAGAAATAATGTCACGTAGTTTAGTCTATTTCAGACCCCAAAAATACACTTCACAAGCACTTACAATGTTATACTTACATAATTGTACGATTTCTGGGGTGTTCGTTAGCCGGGGGTCCACTGTATATTTTATTCATTCTAGAGTGTATATCAGGTTTTAATGTTATTTATATTGTTTATTATGTCATATTAGATGAAATGTGATAGATAAATAAGCTGTCGAGTTGATAATAGCATCATAGTGAAGTACAGTGGACCCCCAAAATCGTGATTAATCCATTCCAGAGGCGTCATGAACACCGAATATCACGAACTCTGAATCTATTTTCCTTATAAGAAATAATGGAAATAAAATTAATCCGTTCCAGACACCCAAAAGCATTAAAATAAAATATTTTTTTACAACATATATACATTAAATTACACAGAAAACAATGATATATTAAGAATACAAGTACAATAACATGTCACTTACATTTATTGAAGAGTTGTTGATTGTGGAAGATGGGAGGAGGGGAGGATGGAGGAGTTGCTAGTGTTTGGGAGGGAATCCCTTCCATTAACACTGCAGGTACAGCAGTCACTCGACTAATGAAATTAATCCGTTCCAGGAGCTAGCTCTTAACACAAAAAAATTGTAATTCGAAACCTTATTTCCCATAAGAAATAATGTAAATACAATTAATCCGTTCCACCCAAAAATATTCACAAAAAATACATTTTAATTATAGTTCTACATATACAAAACAACAGTATTAACACTATAAATTCTACTACTAATACTAAATATGTAATAAAAAACAGATTAATAAATAACATTTACTTACCTTTATTGAAGAGAGTTGCAGGCATCTGGAAGATAGGGAGGATGACAGGGGGAGGGTGTTAGTGTTTGGAAGGGGAATCCCCCTCCAAAATGACTTCAGGTAACAAGTCCTTATCTGGGGTTACTTCCTTCTTTTTCTTTTAATGCCACTAGGACCAGCTTGAGAGTCACTGGATCCCTGCCTCGAGAAATAACTGTTCACAGTCCTCTGTTTCTGGTGCCTGTTTAGCATTTTCCTGAAGTGCAACATGGCTCTGTCACTGAACTGGTTGCACAGATGGCTCATTTCAGCTTGCTCAGAGTGGTGTTTTTCAACAAATGTCTGCAACTTAGTCCACATAGAACACATTTCCTTAAGCACTGAAGAAGGCACCTCCTTCACTCCTCTTCCTCCTCCTGTGAAGCAATAACCTCAGCTCTGGTCTGATGCTGTTTCAGTTCCAGCTGTTGCAGCTCTTCAGTTGTTAACTCTATCCTGTGCTCCTCCACCAACTCTTCCACATCCTCACCACTCAACTCCAACCCCAGGCTGTTCCCCAATGCC
>WNWK01040522.1:0-16929 GCA_009830355.1 Cherax destructor
TACAACTAGGTGAGTACACACACACACACACACACACACACACACACACACATACTTAAACGTCAAAAATTAAAAGGTAAAAGATTTGCAACAACACTAGTCCCGGGCAAGGGTGTCTGAAGAAATTAGGGGAGATGGTGAACCAGACAAGGGGAGGAACATGATGAAAAAAAACCAGGTTAAAGGGGGAAAAGGGATGTTCAAGAGGCCGCCGGGGCTTAGGAAATAGATATCAAAGATTTTAAATTTTTTACCCTTGGTTTGGGAAGTGAATTTTGGGAAAGTGGTTGGGGCAGGAACCATAATTTTTAAGCATTTTTGTAAACCAGGGAGCGGGGAAAAAACCCTGTGGCCCCATGAAAAGTGGGGGAATGAATGCCCCTAATCACAGGGGGGTGAGTCCACACTTTATTTTTTCATAATAAATTTAAAGGGGGAGGAAGATTATCAAAGGTGAGGGCCCGAAAGGGGTGAATGCAACTCCATGAGTTTTTGGGGGAAATTAAGCAGGAGAGAAAAGAAAAAAGAGAGAGAAGGGAAAAAAAAAAGGGGGGGCATTTTGGTTTCTCCTACCAAAGAGACTGGGACAAAAGGAGGAAAAAGAAAACTTAAAACACACTTGATTAGGAAAACTAACCAGGAAAAAAAAGTTATTGCCAGTGGGAGATGTCAAAGGGGAAAAATTGACAGTGGGTTTCCCCGGGGTCAGACTGGACCAGTGCTGGCTTGTGTATGTTAGTGAATGAAAAAAAATAGTGGTGTCCTGTTCTCAGGGGCCCTGACTAAAATAATGATGGGCAGGGGGAACCAGAAGAACTTCCCTGTCTGGAAAGTGGTCTGACAGGGGGTTTTTTTGAAGTGCAAAATGGAAAAAGAAAAGGGGCAAAGACAACCGGGGAACAGGCACAGCCCCGGGGGCAAAAAACAAAAATGCCTGGGGAAATGAGTGAAATTTCCCAACATTTCGCCTAGACACCTCAACCGAAAAACCCAAAAATAATATTTTAAAAGGCCAGGAAATTTAAAAAAATATTCACTACCTATAGATGGCATACGTGAGGCCCCTCTTGGTTGAGCGCCATATCAACCCACTTCCCATCAGCTGGAAAAAAAGAAAAAATTAACGAAACTAGTTAAGCAGAATATGGGGGTCAGGGGAGGCAGGAGCAAACCGCCCTTGAGGGCATAAGGGTCAGAGGGGACATGATTACGTGAATCTGAGAGGGGAATTGACAGGGTGGACAAGGCAGTCTGAGAAGTGGGTCTCAGGTGGAGGTCAAGGTGAAAATTAAAAAAAAAAGATGGTATCAGGGGTGTTAAAATCTTATTCTGCCAGAAAGGTGACAATTATAACCTAGAAACAAAGTGGTAGAGGGGGCATCCATACCGGAGCTGGGAAAAAAACCTTGAGGCGGAGGCAGGTGCTGGAGCTGAGACCCCCCGCAATCACAGTTAAGTGAGTACAGTTAGAAAGTACACACACACACACACACACAGAAGGTATTAATAAAGATCAAGTTTTATGTTTCGTCACCATACAGGTACTGGGTTATAGTGAAGTACCTAAAGGGACTGGGTAACTTTGTGTTCTCACCATAAGTACTGGGTTACTGTTTACGTCACCATACAGGTATGGGGATAGTGTATTACCCTACAGGTACTGGGGGTTTCTAGTGTTTCGTCACCATACAGGTACTGGGTTACTAGTGTTGTCCCCTACAGGGACTGGGTTTTTTGGTTTTGTCACCATACAGGTACTGGGGTTTTAGTGTTTGTCACCATACAGGTACTGGGGTTTCTAGTGTTCTTATGGGCGGGTTACTATTTCGTCACCATCAGGCGGGACTAGTGTTACGTCACCATGGTACTGGGTTACTAGTGTTACGTCCCAAAAGGGACTGGGTTACAGGTTTCGTCCCCCTACGGTACTGGGGTTGGTTACCATAAGGATGGGTTACTGGTACGTCACCATACAATGGGTTTTAGTGTTGTCACCAAGGTACTGGGTTACTAGTTTTCCCCTACAAGGGGACTGGGGTTTCTAGTGTTACTCACCCTACAGGGACTGGGTTCTAGTGTTACGTCACCATTACTGGGGACTAGTGTTACGTCACATACGTCTATTTTCTAGTGTTACGTCCCATAAGCCCGGGGTTTCTAGTTTAAAAGCACCATACGGTCTGGGTTACTATGTTACGTCACCATACAGGTACTTTTCTAGGTTTCGTCACCATAAGGTACTGGGTTACTAGTGTTACGTCACCATAAGGGGTACTGGGTTATTTTTCTCACCATAGGGGTACTGGGTTTTTAGGGGCTCATGCGCCTCTGCTTGTGTGATATATTTGTAAACCCACCCTCCAACAACAAAAACAGTAAAAACCAAATAACAGTACCAACAACCGCACAACCTAAAAGTAACAACACAACCATAAACACCGTAAAAACAAAAACCATAAACACCATAACAAAACAACCATCAAACCAGTAACAACACAACCTAACCCCTAAAAACCCCCATCAACCCCGAACAACACAACCATAAACCCCCGTAACAAAAAAACCATAAACACGGTAACAACACAACCACAACCCGGTAACAACAAAACCATCACACTGTAAAAAACCCCAACAGCAAAAACACCACAACCCCACACCAACAACAGCCCCAAACCCAACAACGCCCAACACCAAAACAGCACCACCCAACAACAGCCCCAACACAACACAACAACCCACCAAAAGCACCCAAAAACGCACCACACCACAACAGCCCACCCCAACACAGCACCACACCAACCACACCAAAACCAACAGACCACACCACAACAGCACCACCACAACGGCCCCAAACCCAACCGCACCAACCCACAACGCACCACAAAACAAGCCCAAACACCACAACGCCACCCCCAAACCAGCCCACCCCAAACAACAGCACCAACCCCAAACAACCCCAAAAAACAAAGCACCAAAAACCAAAAACAACTTAAATATGACTCAAGATAAAAAACATCTGACAATAACTGGTAGTAGACACAGGTGCTTTTTGTATAAACACAACTTTTTTGGAAATTCAAAGGGTTGCTTGGCAGGTTGGAATTGGTGGGAGGAAGAGAAGGATGGAAATAAATGTGAACATAAAAAAAAAGAGAGAGAGAAAAGAGGTAAAGAGGTAACAAAAAAGATATTATGTCTTGTGTAATGAAAAAATGAAAATCAGATTAGGGGAGGGGGGCTACAGGGAAATTACAGGGAAAAACCCAGAACTTGCTGGGGAAACCCCATCCTCAGAGAAAAAAATAAACACTTCATCGAAAAACCGGGTTTTCCCTGGAGCTGTTTGAATATTTTTTTTTTTAACACTCCCTATATTGTATATTTTTGGGGACTTTAAAGACAAAAAATTGACAAAAATACAATGGGGAATAGAACAACATTAATAACATCTCAGAGTCTGCATCTCAAATTGTCCAGCTCCCCCGGGGGTGGGCCACGTGGCCAGAATGCGGGATTTTCCCTTTGATCCAACACTGGTCTCTGTGATCCTTTGTTTCTGTCCGAGGTTTTCACCCAGCTATTTTAGGAACTTAAAACACTTGTCCCATCTGGGCCTCTGACTTGTGGATAAAGTTATAGGGGGAAAGGCCTTCTTTTTTGGATCTTCTTGGTCCCCCTGTGGGGCCCTCCACCCCTTCAGTTAGAGTATGTCAAGTAGGTGTTCCATTGTGGCGGCACATGTGTAGCCCCAGACAATCTGCTTCATCCTTCCAGGGTAGCATGGGCTCCATCAGGACGCTTTTGACTTCCGTCAGACCTCTGTATTGGGTTCCCGTTCAGCTACAACGGGCTGTGGGAGCTTCTTTACGATGTCGTTGCCTCCTCATGTCTGGCATACTTCCTTTTGATGTGTGACACATGAAATGAAGTCGGGTCACCGCGCCCTGCCGCAAATACACCTATGTTCGGTGAGTAGGGGCGGGTGGGGGGGCAACACCAATCCCAATGGCCGGGGTTTGAGTCTTTTCCCAGGGAGAAATTTGGGGAAAAGCAAAAAAAAACTCATGAATGTGGTCTTCACCGCTAGGGGCGAACTTTTTCCTTTCCTGGCGTTGGTGGTATTTGTTGGGATTTTCCCTGATCGGTTTGTCCCCGTGGGGTTTTCTCTTGGAGGAAATAGTCTGTTGAGGGGCTATAAAAGGGGTCCCGCATGGCTGTTTCACGAACCCGGGTTTAGCCCCCCCCACCTCTCAAGCGTTCGAGGACAACTTAAAAAAAAACTTTCTTTTTCCTATTAGTAATCTTTCATGGGTTTCTAGCCTCTCGGTCCCCGGGATTTTGTCACCTTTACGACACCGCACGGAGGGGCATTCTTTGCACTCTCCCAAGGAGATAGACAACATAAAAGGGCAGGGAATATCTGAAAGATTATACACACTCAGATTTTGTGTATATATAATCATGTACATAGGGTTTTTTATGACAGTATGAACTAGGGTACGTAGTAGTAGCGAGACGTACCTGTCATCTTATTTTATGAGAAGAAAACTCACCAGAATCCTGACATTGTGACAAAATTACAGGTTCACCTTTGAGACTCGTTGGGCGGACGGTGACCCCCCGGGTGGTTGTTCCCCTTTTTGGAATCCCAGTCATTAGACAGGGAAGTGGCACCACACGCCTTTTTTTTAAATCTTAACAGACTTTTTGAAAGAAGTAAAGAAAAAGGGAGATATAACATTTGAATTTAACTTTGAATTTGAAGTAGGGACTCCAATTTTTGGATGTTGTTCTCGACTTTGATTTGGCATAAGAAAAAAAACTTTGTTTCTTTCGTTTCATTTTATGGGTTTGGATATGGGAAAAATTTTAAAGATGGTGAAGAAACAAAATTATGAGTTAGTTTTGTTTGGTATAGTACAGTTTTGGTATGTTTAGTTATGAGACATGGGCGAAAAGATAACAAATTTCAAAAAACAGAGAATTGTCACAATTGTTCATTTCCCGTGACACGGTTTTTTAGAGACTTTGATGAGAAGTTGCAAAATTTGGGGGATCATCCCCTGTCTATCCTAAGTTGGTGGCACATTGACATCTGTGGCGACAACCCTTTATATAGGCATAAAAGATAAATGTCCCAAATATATTCAAAAAACACGTTACATGGTGGTGAAGTATGGTTTTAAAATTTTCAGCGAGGAGGAGGCACAAGGGAAGATCGGTTTTAAATATGAATTTATACATAAATTCGGAGGTCGGGGGTTGGAAAATGTGGGTGACCAAAAATCATTCAGAGGACTCAAGGGGGGGGAAGGTGCTCTGGGCATTTAAAGGATAGAGGGGAAAAGGATGACGGGGGGGTTGCATAATCTGGGTGGGGGAAGGGGGGGTAGGTTGTCCAAAAGGGTTGGTGGGAGGAGGAAGTCTTGGTGCTGGGGGGTTTTGGCAGCCCGCTGGATAGGGTGGAACGAGGGTTTTTTTCGACGACGTGTTTTGGGTGAGCAACGTAACATGACGGGAGTCAGGAAAAACCCGGGTTGCTAGTTTTTAAAGGGTGGATCAGATTGGGGGTTTAAAATATCAGAACTGTAGTAGCTTTTAGCAAGACGGCCTTTAATGAGTGACAGTGAAAGTTTTCCTTTTTTTTTTCACCCCCCTCAATCAGAGTGGTTTTTATATATATATATATATATATATATATATATATATATATATATATATCTGGGTCCTGTCAATTTATCTCTGGGTCCTTATTTTGATCTCTGGGTCCTGTCATTATTGATCTCTGGGTCCGTCATTTTTTGACTCTGGATCCTGTTTAAATTTATCTCTGGATCCTGTCATTTATCTCTGGATCCTGTCATTATTGATCTCTGGATCATGTCAATTTTTTTTCTGAATCCTGTTTATTGATTCTGGGTCCCGCAATCTCTGGATCCGTCTTTATCTCTGGGTCCTGTCATTATTGATCTCTGGATCCTGTCATTTTGATCTCTGGGTCCTGTCAAATTTATCTCTGGGTCCTGTCAAATATCTGGATCCTGTCATTTTGATCTCTGGATCCTGTCATTAGATCTTGAATCCTGCAAATTGTTTGGATCCTGTCATCTTTATCACTCAGGATCCTGTATTGATCATATGGATCCTGTCATCATTGATCCTCTGGTCCCTTCATCATTAATCACTCTGGGTCCGCATATTGATCACTCGGGTCCCGTCATCATTGATCACTCAGGATCCTGTCATCATTGATCACTTTGGGTCCTGTCTCATTCTGGGTCCGTCATCATTGATCCTCTGGGGTCCTGTCATCATTGATCACTCAGGATCCTGTCATCATTGATATGGATCCTGTCATCTTATCACTCTGGATCCTGTCATCATTGATCACAGGGTCCTGTCATTGATCCTTGGGTCCTGTCATCATTGATCACTATGGTCCTGTCATCATTGATCATTTTATCCCGTCATCTTTATCACTCTGGATCCTGTCATCAAGTGTTAAAATGCCGGAAGTTCTCTCCCGATAAATAAGACAAGGTGCAACACATCCTTCTGGATGAAACGTTTCCCCGCAACCCATCAGACTAATACAAAGGTATCCAACTTATCAAATGCTAGTGTTATATAATATACATAACAAGCAACAATCACGGCTTCCTCTCACCTCTTACCCCCTTATAAACATTCTTTAATATATTTTTTTCCTTTTTTTTAAATTATAATGACTGTGTTCGTATAAATGGAATTTTATTGTGGGGGTATAAAAAAAAAACACACACACACACAACACAAACCACACACACACACACACACTGTAGACAGGGGGGCCCGGAAAAAGAGGATCCCAACACCAGTCATAGGGAATGGGAAAAAAAAAGAACTCTTGTATGCACAGGCCTGTCAGACATGGAGCATCGGGCGTAAAAGGAAAACGCGGAAAAAAAAGCTCTTGTTTGCTCGGCACTGTCAGCCCGGGGGGCCCGAAACAACATCCCTTTTGAAGAGTTTCGAGGTATCTATCTCTGGCCCGGCCATGGGCCGGCTGCTGGTCTTCCTGGTCAACCAGGCTTTTTAGGCCCGCTGCCCAACCCCATCACCCGGGGATCGGCACCTGGTGAATTTTTTCCATTTCCTCTTAAAGGGCTTCTCACGGGTTTCCCAGCCGTGTTTGGATATTTTGGTAAGATGTTGAATAGTCTGGGGATGTTTCAGTGCTTATTGTCCCCACCCACCCCTGCTCCTCACTGGTTTTTTTACACTTTCTCCTATCTCTCACCCCAGTATGTTTTATGGCAGTGTGAATTTGGGCCCAGGCCTCAAGTATTTTCCATGTATATTTTTCATGTACCTCCTCCCCCTCCAATAGTACATTTTCAAGATTTAAAGGGCGTTCCCAATAATTTAGTGTTTAATGGCTCAATGTGAGCGAAACGATCTCGGGTTTTTTCCCATCGTATTTCTCCTGCCCTGAAGGGGGCCGTCAGCACTGAGCATATTCGGGGGAGCACTACTTTTGAATGTTACCATCGGCAATTTCCTTGTTTTGAAATTTCCCAAAACCCACCCCGTATCTTCCTGGCTGGTGACCCCGTTTGTTATGGTTTTTAAAAGACAGATGCGACATTTTTTCCCCAAGTCCTTTACGTGTTTTTTTGTTCTATTGGTGACCCTCTTGCTTTTTGTATATAGTGTTCCTTTTGAGTTCTTCTTTTTTTCCATACCTGCACAAATTTATCCCCATTAAACGTCATGTTGTTCTCCACTGCCCACTGGAAGACCCTGCTTATGTCCTCCTGAATTTTTATGTCCTCTCCCGTAGTGACTTTCATGCTTATTTTAGTTCTCTGCCTTATTTTAGTGTCATCTGAAAATGATGATAAAAAGTGTGCTGGGTTTTTATCATGTCTGTAGGGATGAGAAAAAGCAGAGGTGGGACAGTGCCGGGCACTGAGTTTTTGGGCCTCGCTGATGCTGGATCTTGCCCCACTATATTTTTTGTTTCTTTGTGTTAAATCAAAATCCATCTCCTCCCTTTCCCCCAATCCCTTTGGCCCCCATTTGTGCGCTATCACTCCATGCGCATTTGAAAACGCCTTTGAAAAATCTGTTAAATCACATCCTTTTTCGTCCCCCAATCCTCCAATTTGCAAATGGTTCGCAGTGTGACGGAGGATCGACCCGCTAAAAGAGTTTCGGGTTATGTTGGTTGTGCTTCCATGAACTTTGTAATCTCCCGCCATCACTTTTCAAAGTTTTTATGATGTAAAATGGGGGCTACGGGTCTTTTTTAGCTAGTGCTCTACTACCTCCCATCAAAGGAGCTATGTCTGATCTTTAAGGCCTCTGAATTTCCCCTAGATCTAAGCCTTTCTCCACAAATTGGGCTCTTGTAAGGGTATTTTGCACTGCTTTATAAAAAAGCTTTCCCATGAATCTGGTCCAGGTGCTGGTGAGTGGGCATTTTTATTTTTTTTTCAAATCTATGGGATTTGTACTAATGTCGTTGGTGGTCGCAGCCTTCTGCTGGTAAAAAAATTTTTTGCATTTTCCTTTGCTGTCATTTAGGGGGTTGCTGAACACTGACTCATACTGTTTTTTTAAATTTTCCTCTTTTCCTGTTACTCCGTATACGAATCTCCCTCTAGGGCCCAATTCTGGTAGTTCTGTTTGGTTTATGGGAGAAAATTTTTTGGGGTTTCAATTCCGTTTTTTGTTCCCTTTGTACTTTTCGTCGGGTATGACATCTTAATTTTTTGTTCAAATTCCGTGATCTCGGTTAAGGCTATCTCTCTTCTGCCCTGTTTTTCAGCAATTCAGTAACCCGTTTTTTCTCCTGTACCATCCCCTACCTCTCCCCTTATCGTCTTCTTGGGGGTTTCCTCAATGGCGTGTTTCAAATACCTTGATGTTCTGTATTCAGCTTTTTAGGCACTGGTGGGGATTTGGGGTGCTCATGTCTGATTCCCATGATATGTCTGATAGCTTTTTTTATTTTTATAAATTCTTGGTTAAAAAAAACTTACTGAACTTCCGTTTTAAAATGTGCCCAGTTCCCCTAACCCTGAGTTAATACTAGTTTGAATTTATGATGTTATGATCAGAGTATTTTTTTGTAACTGTTTTTCTCTGTTTAAATTTCCCTGTTGTTTGTGAATATCAAACCCAGGGTATTTTCATTTCTAGGGGAAAATTTTCGTTTTTGTAGTACCAAAAAGCCTCAATTCCCCTGAGTCCTGTGGGCCCAGGGTGCTTCCAGGAGTTATTTCTGGAAAATTAGGGTCCTCATCTTACATTTTACATGAAGATTAAAATCCCCAAGGATTAAAATGTTTGGGGGGGGTTTTTCTAGCCTATCAGATATATCTATCTTTTTTCTCTCTGAATTCCTCCCAGTTGCTGATGGTTTGTATCTGGGATAATTACTAGATTCTTACCCTTTTGTGGGGTTTTACTATATCTTTCGTATTTCAAAATTTCGGGAAACAGAAATATCATATGAGTCCTCCTCCTGTGCCCTAAATTTATCACATCTATACATGTTATATTTTTCTTCTGAATCTCTCCGTAAAAACATCCCTTGTTTGTTTCTGTAAATGCTCCAAACATGGCATTTGTTCATGGGAACCCCTAACATCTTTTTCTTTTTTATTTGATTTCAGCCCCTGAATATTTCAAATATAAGGGGAGTTACCATTTGGGATGTTTGGTCTTTCTTGTTTTTTTGGTTAGTACCACTGGTGTTTCCTACCTGGTAGGGCCCCCTGGTCCCCAAACCCTGGTTTCCCCGTCGGTTTTGATTGTTTATACACCCCCGATGAGCTGGTGCCTGTCTTGTCTTGTCCCCGGGAGGGATATAAAAAAGCAGCCAGGGAAAAGAAGGGCCCCCAAAAACCGCATGGGGCGTAGTAACAAAATGAGAGGGTGCAAAGCGCAGACACACAAACGCAGTGACCCCAACAATATACAGCAGTGGGCAGGGGCAAAAGAGTAGGCCAGACACATAGGAACACAGGGGGTACAACCGGGCAGAACCGGAAGAAAGCCCTGACGATGCAAAAAGGGGACAGTGGAGGAGGGGGAGAAGTCGATCTTTTCGGCCAAAGGGTGAAGGGGGCATCCACGACGGAAGAAAACAGGAGGAGAAAGAAAGTTAAAGGTAAGCTAAAAAAGGGAGACACGTCCCAGGGGACAAAGGGGGAAAAAGGGTGGTACACAAGGGGGGAAAAAATGGCCCTCAAAAATCTTTAATGCAGAATCAGCCCTACCATGATCCCAAGGAAAACAAGGGGGGGACTCAGGAGACCGGATGTATACCCGATGGGGGAAGCAGGAAGAAAGGGAGGCCCAAAAAGGGGAGGATAAGAAAGGAAGAGAGGAGAGAGAAGACGCGGGTGGACAAAACCCCCCACCGGAAGCCTCAAGGCCCCCTTTACAACAACCCAACGGCAACCAAAATTTTTAAAATCCCCCACACATCATTCCCCCCGTCCCCACCCAGCAACCCAAAAACCCCCCGTCCCAAATACCCACCCTAAAACCCCCCCCCACCAACCCACACCCAAACCCCACCCCCCCACCCATGCGCAACATGGAAACCCTGCCCCAACCCCCCCCCCAAGATCTCCCCCGGGCCTGGGGTTTGGAAAAAAGGGTTTAGGGTTTTGGGACACAAAGGGGGGGAATTCGAAAAAGATGGGGTGGAATGAAAGAATAGGTGAAATGTAAGCATATGCCTCACAGAAACTAAACAAATAATAAAGAAATCTTCCCACAGGGGTATCAGATCCCGAGGAAAGACAGAAGGAGCAGGGGGAGGAGGGTCACCCCTGAACCATTGGGGATTCAGGAAATGGAAGGAAAGGGGTGAGAAAGGGACTTTTTAGTAGGTACCATCCCGTCTGGGGGGAAAGATAGTCATTGGTTATGTTAAAACCCCCCAAAGCGGGGGGCCAGGAGGGAAAATGATGAGAACAAAGAGAATTTGGGCACTCTGGTGGAGGTGGGAAAAAAAAATGCACATGAGCAGAGCGAAGTTACTAGTCATGGGAAAAAACAGGGGGATCACTGGGGGAAAAAACCACAGGGGGGTCCCGAAACTTGGAAGAAAAAATGATGGACGGGGACTGGAAAACCTGATGCCCAACATGTCAGGGACACACCAGAGAGAGGAGAGGACCCAGCAAGGGTGGACCTTGTATTCACCCCGAACAGCTCAGATATGAGGGCATAACACCAAAAAACCCCCCGGGGGCCGCACCTATGGGGAGCAGTACATTGTAGGCTACAGGTAAGGAAAAAGATGCTGAAAACAAAAACCCGACTTTAAAGGGGGACTAATGGGTAGGGAATTTCCGCAGGAGGGTTTTGTGGGGAAAGGAAATGGAAGGACAGTCGTAAAAAATGATGGAATACGTAGCGACAAAGTGCAAAGGAGGCAGAGAACGGGTTTTACCCCAAAAAAGATTAAATGGAAGACGAAAAAGCCCCCCCCAAAATAGGAAGGCGAAGACTCGAGTGTAGAGTGGGAAAAAGGGACAGAAGGCAAAGAACCCAAATAAACAAAGAGATTAGTCGAAGAGCTAGAAACAAGTATGCACAGTTACGGAGGAGGCCCCGAAACAGTACGAAAATGAATACATCAAAAATCAAGTCGATCAAAGAACAGTCACATCAGAAGGAAGAAAAAGTCAAAGACCAGGTGATAAGGGGGGGAGAGGATGGGAACTCCCCAAATAATGATCAAAAGGGGGGGAGCTCAACTCAGGTATTTAAGTGGGAGGGAAAGGGAGCTGGGGGGGAAAAAGGGGTATCACCAAAAAAGGGATGTATCAAGTGCTGGAGGGCATACACAACTGAGGGGGAAAGGGGAAGCAGCTACTCAGTGACCTTGATACCTCAAAGGGGTGGGGCCGGACAATATCTCCCCGGGGGCCCGGGGAAAGGGGCTGGGTTCGAGTGTGCCACTTTCCATAATTTCCACATCCCCGAAACTGGGCAGCTACCTGAGGTATGGAAAAGGCCAATGTAGTCCCCCTCTTTAAAAGGGGGACAGAAAAAAAGGACTAAAAATAGACCAGTGTACTTCTGTATAGTTAAAGTCTTGGAAAATCTAGGAAAGAATGGTGGAGCATCTGAAGCAGCAGGATAATCAACGCCAGACAGCACGGATTCAGGAAGGAAATCCTTTAACAAACCTCCTGAGTTCTATGATAAAGTAACAGGAAGGAAGGGGAAGGGGGGTTTATGCATTTTCCCGGACTGCGGAAGGCCCTTTGACGCAGTTCCCCGTATGAGATTAGTAAAGGTTGGAAGACCCAAACGGGTATAACGAAAGGGGGACTGGAATGGATCAGGGGAAAACCTCACAGGGGGGCAACAACGGGTCATGGTGCGTGATGGGGATCCGTGGGTGCCTGTGACGAGGGTGTACCGAGGGGCAGTCCAGGACCAGTGCTATTCTTGGTATATGAAAGACATGACGGACGGGGTAGACTGAATTCTCCCAAGATTTAAATTAATGAAAACATCTGATGGAACCAAAGGGCTTAAAGAGACCTGGGCAAAAGACCTCTGGCCCCGCAATGGTTTCAAATTTAACCCAAAATGCAAAATCATGAAGATCGGAAAGGGCAAAGAAGACCCGACAGAGCAGGGTAGGTGGCAAGGCTCAAACCTCAGCAAGGGAAAGACCTGGGGTGGTTGCCGAAGGGTTTCCGGGAAACACATCAACCCGATAACCGCGGCAGCAAAGGGCGACTGGCAAATCTAAATTGCGTTCCCTCAGGCCCATACAGAGTATACAGCACCGGGGCTGGAAATTAAAAGGGAAAGTCAAAAATTGAAAATCAAAAGGTTTGCGACAAGGGTAGTTCCACAACTCAGGGGTGCCTTTGAAGAAAAATTGGGGGAAAAAGGTAACAACACTGGAGGGCAGAGGGGGTTGGGGGAATATAACGACATACAAAAAAATTGGGAATCGACAATGAAAAGTACAGGATGTTCCAGAGAGGAACACAGAAACAAGGGGCAAACTGGGAAACTGAAGACTCAGTGAGTCAAAGGGATGTTGGGGAAACACTTTTCAGCCATAGGTAGTTAGGGTGGGAAAAGTCGGGGCGATATAGTGGGGCGGAACCATAAAAGAAGACAAGGGATGTAAAGCTCATGGAGCAGGGGAACAGAGACCCCCTAGCGGACGGAAGAGGCGGGGTCAGGGGTGGTCTAACCTGCAACCACAATTAGGTAATAAAACACACACACACACACACGTTAAGAAATTAGAAAATCAAAAGGTTTTTTAAAAAATTAGTTCCCAAATTAAGGGGGAATGTCCTACGAAGAAGGGTTGGAAACTGCCTGACAACATTGGAGGACAGGAAGGTTAGGGGAAAATGATAACGACATACAAATACCTGGAATAGACAAGGTGGACAGAGACAGGATGTTCCAGAGGGAAAACAGAAACAAGGGGTCACAATTGGAAGTTAAAAAAACTGATGAGTCAAGGGAGTTGGGAAATTTTCTTGATACCTAGTACATAAACACCAAAATGACATTTACTATAAGTCATCTAATAAAGTCTTTATCCTTTGTAGTGTTGACATATCATTTACAACTAAAAAAAAAAATAACTGAACTATTTAACTGAAAATAAAGAACGTTAATTCATTTAAAAATAAGGAAAAGGGTTTAAAAACTTAAGTCAAAATGAACCTCGAGTGAGCGGAGCGGGCCTGGCAGGAGCAGCAAGCTGTGAGGTGAGTGAGGAAGGTGGAGAGTAAGGTCAGAGGTGAGGGGAGAGGGCAACAGCATCACCACCTGTGCTACAAGTAACACAGGTGGTGGTGGTGGACAAAAACATCCCTGTGCTAAAAACCGGTGGGGGTGGGGGAAATCGTCCCCCCGTGCCGAAACAGGTGGTGGTGGTGGGGCAAAAAGGGGATCACCACCTGTGCACAAGTAAAGGGGGGGGGGTGGTGGAACAAATCACCCCTGTGCTCAAATAACAGGTGGTGGTGGTGGTAGCAACAAACATCACCACCTGTGCTCAATCCAGGTGGTGGTGGTGGAAAACAAAATTCCCGGGCCCAAATAACACAGGTGGTGGTGGTGGGGCAAAATCACCACCGTGCTGAACACAGGTGGTGGTGGGGGTACAAAAGCATCACCCCTGTGCTACAAGTAACACGGTGGTTTGAACAAAAATACCACCTGTGCCAAGTCAAGGTGGTGGGAAATTAACAAAAGATCACCACCTGTGCTCCCACAGGTGGTGGTGGTGGGAGCAAACACACCCCCTGTGCTACAAGAACACAGGTGGTGGTGGTATGGTCAACAAGATCACCACCTGTGCTACAAGTAACACAGGTGGGGGTGGTAATGGACAACAAACTCACCACCGGGTACAAGTAACACAGGTGGGGTAATTAGCAAAGCATCACCACCTGTGCTACAAGTAAACAGGTGGTGGTGGGGGTGGGGGTGGAAAAACTCACCACCTGTGCTACAAAACACGGTGGTGGTGGTTTGGGAGCAACAAGCACCACCTGTGCCAAGAACACAGGGGTGGTGGTGGTGGTGGTACAACAAGATCACCACCTGTGCTACAAGTAACACAGGGGGGGTGGTGGTGGTGGTACACAGCATCACCACCTGTGCTACAAGTAACACGGTGGTGGTGGTTGGTGTACAACAAGATCACCATTTCTACAAGACACAGGGGGTGGGGGTGGTGGTGGTAGCAACAAACCACCTGTGCACAAATAACACAGGGGGTGGGGGGGGTGGGCAACAAACCCCCACCTGTGCTACAAGTAACACAGGTGGTGGTGGTGGTGGTGGGGCAAAGATCACCACCTGTGCTAAAGAAAACAGGTGGGGGTGGTGGTAGTGGTAGAACAACCACACCCATTCTTGGGGTCCATGGGTGGATGAGTGTGTTGGTGGATGAGTGTGTTTGGATGAGTTTTGTTTATGAGTGAGTGGGGGGATATTTTAGGTGGATGAGGGTGGGGATGAGTGTGTGAGGGATGAGTGGGGGGTGGGTGGGTGTAGGTGAATGAATGGTGAGGGGAGGTGTGGGTGGATGAGAGTGTAGGGGGTAGTGTGTGGTGGATGAGTGTGGGGTGGATGAGTGTGTGGGTGGATGAGTGTGAGTGGATAGTGTGTAGTGAATGAGTGTGTGGGTGGATGGTGTTGGTGGATGGGTGTGAGTGAATGAGTGTGTGGGTGGATGAGGGGTGAATGGATGACTATGTGAGGGATGAGTGTGTGGGGGGATGAGGGGTGAGTGGGATGAGTGTGGGGGGATGAGGGGGGGGATGAGGGGTGGGTGGATGAGTGTGTGTGGGGACTGTGTGAGTGGATGAGTGTGTGGATGGATGAGTGTGGAGGGAAAGAGTGGTAGGGGTGAGGGGTAGGTGGATGAGTGTGTGAAGGGTGAGTGTGTGGGTGAATAGGGGGTGGGGGGATGAGTGTGTGAGTGGATGAGTGTGTGGGGGGGATGAGTGTGGAGTGGATGGTGTGTGAGTGGATGAGTGTGTGAGTGGGTGATGTGTGATGATGAGTGTGGAGTGGATGAGTGTGTAGTGGATGAGGGGGAGTGGATGAGGGTGAGTGTATGAGGGGGGTGGAGGGGTGGGGTGGATGGGTGTGGGTGGATGAGTGTGTGAGTGGATGGGTGTGGGTGGATGAGTGTGTGGGTGGATGGTGAGTGAGTAAATGGTGGATGAGTGTGAGTGGATGAGGTGTGAGGGATGGGTGAGTGGATGAGTGGATGATGGTGAGGGATGAGTGTGTGAGTGGATGGGGTGGTTAGTGGATGAGGGGAGGGGTGGGGGGGTGGATGAGTGTGTGAGTAAATGAGTGGATGGTGTGGTGGTGAGTGTGGAGGGATGGTGTGGAGTGGATGAGTGTGTTAGTGGATGAGTGTGTGGGGATGAGTGTGTGGTGGATGAGTGTGTGAGTAAGGTGTGTTGTGGATGGGTGTGAGGGATGGGGTGAGTGGATGAGTGGTGGTAAAAGAGTGGATGAGTGTGAGTGGATGAGGGGTGAGTGGATGAGTGTGTGAGTGGGTAGTGTGGGTGGATGGGTGGAGTGGATGAGTGTGTGGTGGATAGTGTGTGAGTGGATGAGTGTGTGAGTGATGAGTGTGTGGGGATGGTGTGTGAGTGAGGTGTGGTGGATGAGTGTGTGGTGTGAGTGTGTGGTGGATGAGGGTTGGTGGGGTGTGAGTGGGGATGTGTGAGTGGATGAGTGTGTGGGTGGATGAGTGTGGGTGGTGAGTGGTGAGTTGAGTGGATGAGTGTGAGTGGATGAGTGTGTGAGTGGATGAGGGGTGGTGGATGGTGGATGAGTGTGTGAGTGGATGGTGTGTGAGTGGATGGGTGAGTGGATGAGTGTGTAGGGATGAGGGGTGGGTGGATGAGTGGTGGGTGGATGAGTGTGATGGATAGGGGGAGTGGATGAGTGTGTGGGGGGATGGTGTGTGAGGGGGAGTGTGTGGGGGATGAGGGGGGTGGATGGTGGTGATTTGGGTGGTGTGGGTGGATGAGGGGGTGGGGGATGAGTGTGTGGGGAAGGGGGTGGATGAGTGTGGGGGATGAGTGTGAGTGGATGAGTGTTGGGGGGATGGTTGTGGTATATTGTAGGGTGAGGGGAGTAAGTGTGTGGTGGTGATGTGTTGGTGGTGTGTTGGGGTTTCTTTTAAATCGGGTGGGCCGTCCAACTCTGTTCTTCTGCTGTTGCTGCTGTGCTGTTCTTTGTTTTTCTGCGTTCTGTTGTTCTTGCTGCTCTGTTGTTCTGTTCTTGCTTTTCTGTTTTTTGCTGTTGTTACTTTTTCTTGTTTTTCTGTTTCTTTTTTTTTGCTGCCTGCTGTTGTTCTGCTGCTGTGCTGTTGTTTCTTCTTTTTGCTTTTTTACTGTTCTT
>WNWK01040523.1:0-16929 GCA_009830355.1 Cherax destructor
CACGTGAGGTTGTATGGAGACTGGACGAGTGAAGCAACAACAACAACAACAACAACAACACTCCTAGTAGTAGATGTATCACGTGAGGTTGTATGGAGACTGGACGAGTGAAGCAACAACAACAACAACACTCCTAGTAGTAGATGTATCACGTGAGGTTGTATGGAGACTGGACGAGTGAAGCAACAACAACAACAACAACAACACTCCTAGTAGTAGATGTATCACGTGAGGTTGTATGGAGACTGGACGAGTGAAGCAACAACAACAACAACAACACTCCTAGTAGTAGATGTATCACGTGAGGTTGTATGGAGACTGGACGAGTGAAGCAACAACAACAACAACAACACTCCTACTAGTAGATGTATCACGTGAGGTTGTATGGAGACTGGACGAGTGAAGCAACAACAACAACAACAACACTCCTAGTAGTAGATGTATCACGTGAGGTTGTATGGAGACTGGACGAGTGAAGGAACAACAACACTCCTACTAGTAGATGTATCACGTGAGGTTGTATGGAGACTGGACGAGTGAAGCAGCAACAACAACAACAACAACACTCCTAGTAGTAGATGTATCACGTGAGGTTGTATGGAGACTGGACGAGTGAAGCAGCCAGCATCCGGGAAGTAACTGACCCACTACACTGTCATCCTGGTGTTGTCAACACTCTGTACTATCATCCTGGTGTTGTCTACACTCTGTACTATCATCCTGGTGTTGTCTACACTATCATCCTGGTGTTGTTTACACTATAATATCATCCTGGTGTTGTCAACACTCTGTACTATCATCCTGGTGTTGTCTACACTCTGTACTATCATCCTGGTGTTGTCTACACTATCATCCTGGTGTTGTCAACACTCTGTACTATCATCCTGGTGTTGTCTACACTCTGTACTATCACCCTGGTGTTGTCTACACTATCATCCTGGTGTTGTTTACACTATAATATCATCCTGGTGTTGTCTACACTCTACACTATCATCCTGGTGTTGTTTACACTATAATATCATCCTGGTGTTGTCTACACTCTATAATATCATCCTGGTGTTGTTTACACTATAATATCATCCTGGTGTTGTCTACACTCTATACTATCATCCTGGTGTTGTTTACACTATACTATCATCCTGGTGTCTACACTCTATACTATCATCCTGGTGTTGTCTACACTATCATCCTGGTGTTGTCTACACTACACCACAACACTATGATCCTGATGTTGCCTACACTATACCACTACACTGTCAGCCTGTTGTCTACACTCTACACCACTGTCATCCTGAGGTTGTCAACACACTACACTGTCGTCCTGGTGTTGTTTACACCAACTCATACCAAAAGTTGTTCCCGGAAATTGACAAATATATGTCGCATTCTCCATTATTTGTGTGTTATGTTTTAACACATACGTACACATAGGAACATCAGCGACCAGCGAGGGGACTGAAGGAAGGGAAGGAGATAAGTCCCTTGCAGAGGCCCTATCAGGCCATCGGGGATCCAGGAAATGTTAAGGGTAGCAGCAATGGATATGCTTAAATCGGACCCAGAGATGCGGACAGAAATGAAATGGGAAGAGAGGGAGAGTTCACTATTTATTCATTAGCGCCAGGAGGTCGAATGGAGACGACAGGGTAAGGAAAAAGAGATTGAAAGTATCATCACACAAACAGGAGAGGAGGATATGACTGAGCTGACAAATTTTCAGACTAGGGGAATATTCTAGGGAGAAAAATCGTCCCGTCAAATTGATTTTCAAGACAGAAACGGTAGGATACAGGATCTTGCAGCAGAAATCACGGCTAAACAACTCGCCACAATACCAGCGAGTGTCCCCTGAGAGAAACTGACAGGGTACAAAGATGCAAAGGACAGGAAAGAGACAATGGTAGAGACAAGCCCACAGGATGGGTATGGGGTGCAAAGTAAAGATATTAAACTAACTTGAGACAGGCAAGGGAACCCATACTCGGGAGGACCAGCAAACACAATCACCTGCAGAACCACCTTCAACCTTCACCGCCTCACAGCAGCCAAACAACCCAAAACAAACCCCACTCCGCCCTCACAGCCCCCCCCCCTCCAGCACAAACCCCACCTTCACGGCAGCCTCTCATAGTATCCTGCCTGGTCTCCCACTCCCCCAGCCTGCACAAACTCCCCCAAAATACAGTATTGGAAAAGAATCTGAAGGTATGATACACCAACGCAGACAGAATAATAAATAAATGTGAGGAGTGACATTAACGAATCATGTAGGCATCCCCAGGCATCATAGAACTAACAAAAACAAAGTTTACAGGGATAACAAACGCGATCTTTCCAAATGGATATCAGATCCTGAGGAAAGATAGAAGGAACAGAGGGGAAAGGTTGCACTGCTCATCAAAAACCAGTGGAGTCCTGAGTTGAGAAGAATGGACAGAGGGGAAGCAAGGGACTACATTGGAACACTTCAGACTGGGGGTCCCAAGGGAGTGATTGCAGTGATGTACAACCACAAGGAAATTGACTGGGAAAACCTGGAGCCACATGGGGACCATAAACGCGGAGGCCTAAGATGCTGGAGGCGGTATTGCAAAACCTCATGCATCAACATGTTAGACACACAACACTGAATCGAATATTGAACGATAACATGGACATCTGTAGCATAACTTATAGCTCAGTTCAACTCGCAAACAGAGGTCCCGAGTTCGATCTTCAAGCAAGGCTTATGGGCAAGTCTCCTAACACGTACTGTCCGTGTTCACGTAAGAGAAGGTACTTAGCAGTTACTGGACTGGTGTGTAGCATCCTCGTGAACAGGGCGCCAGCGAAACTAAGTCGCACTACAGGGTTTAAAATGACAATAGCGGAGAGGAACTTTACTAAGATGTTTCGCCTGTGAAAGAGGCTTCTTTAGTTAATCGGGCGAAACATCTTAATTATAAAGCTCCTCTCTCCATTTACCTCCAATGGAAATGTAACTTAGACTTCTTTGGGGTTATCCTAGGTAATTTACACATACGTTACTATGTGATAATTGTACATATGTGAATCTGTACCTAATAATTATTATGAACAAAACTAAGCGCTAAACCACATGAAGAATAAGATTATTCAACTCAAAGGCTGAGGGACTGATTACCTCGTCTTTTGTATATAGTTCTCCAGTCTTCCCATTATGTCCTTGAATTTGTATTGATAAATACAAATTCAGCTCCATGGAGCTGAACTATTCTCCAGGCTGAGGGACTGACCACCTCAATTGCTTTTACTCCAAGACTGATGGAGTGATTACATCTTTATTCCAATATATTAAACTAGTCGGCATTTCACACTATTTTCAACAATAAGAGTGACGTCTGGCCAGAGTGAAGACTGCATCAGTTGATCGTCTTTAAGGGTGTAGCATCATTGGTTATGTTGTGGTCCCGTCTCACTACATGGAAGCTCCGGTGGCAGCCGTAGCACTCTCTTCCTTTCTTATTTATTGTCCTCCATAATTCACGCAACCCACCAGTCATCCATTGCAGAGGCGGTGGGTGGAGCCAACAACTACAAACGTATTAATGTTGGTAAAATTACCTATAATATGTTAGGTAATAACTACAAACGTGTTTTTTTCTGGCTGGTAGACAGTAAACTCTACTATAAGGCGTTCTCTATATAGTGATTCTTTTATAAGTACTCTTGGAAAATAATAATCAAAATTAAATACCGTGTGGAAGGGGCGTCACGGTACATGTTACTCAATTATGGCTGCATTTTTTAAATTGAATTTACAAAAAAATCTCACTACACAGAGAAGCTATATAAGAAAGCCTAGTGAATATCATTATTAGTGGTGGGGTGGTAAGCCAGTGGAAGGCGTCGGTCACATGACTAAAAACTCCAGCGTCAGGAAACACTTGTCCTGTTTCCTGACAAACCTTACCTAACCTAACCTGAACCTAAGAGACCTGACTGCATATTATTAAGTCGTTCTTATAAAAACATGAGAAAGGAGGAACACTGCAGAAGGCCTACTGGCCCATACAAGGCAGGTCCTTCTCAAACCCAAACCCAATAGCAAAAGTATTTGCCCAATCTATTTTCACTGGGTTCCATCCCATTGATCAGTAATCATCACACTGTTGCACCAACATATTACTGTATTCCAGGGGAAGCGCTAAACCCATAGGAGTCACACAGCTCCTTGAGAATGAGAGATAATCAAGTTTTATCCAACGCTTCGTCTACGTAGTAGGCTTCTTCAGTTGAGTGGAAATAAATGGTATAAAATACCGACACAATGGAAAAATAAACACATAAGCAGTATAATGTGATCCTTTATTGACAACGTTTCGCCCACGTAGTGGGCTTTATCCAGTCACAAACACATCTACCTGGATAAAAGATACATGAGTATTTATAGGATATAGTCAGGTGGAGAATGCTGCATGTGACAGTCTTCAAACTAGTGTGATAGTTAAAACCTTAGGTAACATAAAAAGAGATTGGACAAGTAAAAGAACATAAGAAAGGAGGAACACTGCAACCGGCCTACTGGCCCATACGTGGCAGGTCCATGTCAAACCCAACCCATCAACACCAACAGTATATGAGTAGACCTTCTGCAGTGTTCCATTCTTAAGTTCTAGGTGGGATAGCGTTGAAGAAGTTTCTTGACAATAGGTTCAGCTATGTTGTAGAAGCCGTTGTTCTGGTTGAAGTTGTTGGATATACAGATAAGTGATGATTCCAGGATTCTTCGGTATTGAGTGTTGTCTTCTCTGGTGATGAGTCTTGCGTTTCTGTAGTTGATTAAATGGTTTTGTAAATTTCGGTGTTGAACACAGACATTTCTTGAGTCGTCAGATCTGCCTGCGTACTGGTGTTCTGAAATGCGTGTTTGGAGGTCTCTGGATGTTTCGCCGACGTATAATTTGCTGCAGTCATTACAAGGGATTGTGTATACCCCTGCAGTGGATTGAAGCTTGTCCTGTCTGTTACTGGTAATGTCCTTGATGGTGGTGGAGGTAGATACTTGGAATGAGGTATTGGAAAAAATGTTGGAAACGTGTTTGGCAATGGAGTTGGTGGGGAGGACAATGTATCTCTTCTCGGCAGTGTCTTCTCTGGGTGTGTTGAAGATGAAGACTTTAAAACGAAGTTCATGGTCAGCTTTGCAGAGAAGAACATCAAGGAAAGGAAGAGTGTTGTCGACTTCTTCTTCTAGTGTAAACTGGATTGATGGCTCAACCTGGTTGAGCTTGTTCAGTCGAGTACTGAAGAGTTAGCAGGAACGCCTTGAGGACGCAGTTTTGAGGCGATCAGTCCCTCAGCCTGGAGAAGAGTATTGTTCCACAGTCTGGAACAATGTGAAGTTGAAGCAACAGTATTGAGACTAATAAACTGTCAAGAGATGAGTCGTAGCCAATTACAATGAAAAGCAAGTGGCCAGAGAATTGTCCCAGAGTGAAGATTCGTGTGAACAAGATGATCATGTAACTTCCTGTTGTACTGTGTACACTCTTCAAGAGGCACTTCCCTTTCTCTCTCTCCTAATATCATTTATATTTTTCCCCTATAATCTACCTGGTCTCATACCGGGCCGGGGGGGGTGGGGAACGTTGACCCCCGAAACCCTCTCCAGGTATCGCCAGGTATACCTTGTCCATAATTACTATCGCATTTGCTTTGTTTCTTAAGGTGAAGTCCAGGATCTTAATTCATGGGATAACTTGAAGGACGTGCCTAGTATGGGCCAAGAGGCCTGCTGCAGTGTTCCTGCTTTCTTATGTTCTTAACTAATGTTTGATGACAATTGTGTTGTAGAGGTGTGAGTGTAGCTCAGTGACAGTCCGTGTATTTTACTTCCATTATACAGAGAATATTCAAGCAATGATCGCCCAACAATTACCAGTCCCACCCAGTAACTTCGCTTTACAAACCACGGTACGGGTGGGGATCGAACTCACGGCAAGTAAGTCTTAAAACTCCAGGCCAGCGAGTAAGCCACTGATCCAGGTGGCTACAATAAGATTCATCCATACCATACCTAGTTGGATGAATCTTATTGCAGCCAACTGGCCTAGACTTTTACGCCTCACCTGCCGTGAGTTCGAGCCCCACCCCTACCGTGGTTTGTGAGCAATCGTGTCATTACGATTTTGTGAGTAAGTTAAGTTCACCTCTATTTATCGGCGCAACTTGATGCGTTAAGATTCCAACTTGACGGAGCTAACATTTCCTGTACAATAATATTAACATGCAAGTTAGAGAGGGTAATGCACCGTGGGTTAAACCAGTTAGACCAATGAACCGTGGGTTAAACCAGTTAGAGCAATGCACCGTGGGTTAAACCAGTAAGATAGACCAATAAACCGTGGGTTAAACCAGTTAGAGCAATGAACCGTGGGTTAAACCAGTAAGATAGAACAATAAACCGTGGGTTAAACCAGTAAGATAGAACAATGAACCGTGGGTTAAACCAGTAAGATAGAACAATGAACAGTTTGTTAAACCAGTAAGATAGAGCAATAAACCGTAAGTTAAACCAGTAAGATAGAACAATGAACCGTGGGTTAAACCAGTAAGATAGAACAATGAACCGTGAGTTAAATCAGTAAGATAGAGCAATGAACCGTGGGTTAAACCAGTAAGATAGAGCAATAACCGTGGTTAAACCAGTAAGATAGAACAATGAACCGTGGTTAAACCAGTAAGATAGAACAATAACCGTGGTTAAACCAGTAAGATAGAGCAATGAACCGTGGGTTAAACCAGTAAGATAGACAATGAACCGTGAGTTAAACCAGAAGATAGAGCAATAACCGTGGGTTAAACCAGTAAGATAGAGCAATGCACGTGGGTTAAACCAGCAAGATAAAGCAATAAACCGTGGGTTAAACCAGTAAGATAGAGCAATGCACCGTGGGTTAAACCAGTAAGATAGAACAATGAACCGTTTGTTAAACCAGTAAGATAGAGCAATAACCGTGGGTTAAACCAGTAAGATAGACAATGAACCGTTGGTTAAACCAGTAAGATAGACACAAACCGTGGGTTAAACCAGTAAGATAGAGCAATGCACCGTGGGTTAAACCAGTAAGATAGAACAATGAACCGTGGGTTAAACCAGTAAGATAGAGCAATGAACCGTGGGTTAAACCAGTAAGATAGAACAATGAACCGTGGGTTAAACCAGTAAGATAGAGCAATGAACCGTGGGTTAAACCAGTAAGATAGAGCAATGAACCGTGGGTTAAACCAGTAAGATAGAGCAATGAACCGTGGGTTAAACCAGTAAGATAGAACAATGAACCGTGGGTTAAACCAGTAAGATAGAACAATGAACCGTGGGTTAAACCAGTAAGATGGAGCAATAAACCGTGGGTTAAACCAGTAAGATAGAGCAATGAACCGTGGGTTAAACCAGTAAGATAGAACAATGAAACGTGGGTTAAACCAGTAAGATAGAGCAATGAACCGTGGGTTAAACCAGTAAGATAGAGCAATGAACCGTGGGTTAAACCAGTAAGATAGAACAATGAAACGTGGGTTAAACCAGTAAGATAGAGCAATGAACCGTGGGTTAAACCAGTAAGATAGAGCAATGAACCGTGGGTTAAACCAGTAAGATAGAACAATGCACAGTGGGTTAAACCAGTAAGATAGAACAATGAACCGTGGGTTAAACCAGTAAGATAGCAATGAACCATGGTTAAACCAGTAAGATAGCAATGAACGTGGGTTAAACCAGTAAGATAGAGCAATGAACCGTGGGTTAAACCAGTAAGATAGAACAATGCACAGTGGGTTAAACCAGTAAGATAGAACAATGAACCGTGGGTTAAACCAGTAAGATAGCAATGAACCATGGATTAAACCAGTAAGATAGCAATGAACTGTGGGTTAAACCAGTAAGATAGAACAATGAACCGTGGGTTAAACCAGTAAGATAGAACAATGAACCGTGGGTTAAACCAGTAAGATAGAGCAATGAACCGTGGGTTAAACCAGTAAGATAGAGAAATGAACCGTGGGTTAAACCAGTAAGATAGAGCAATGAACCGTGGGTTAAACCAGTAAGATAGAGCAATGAACAGTGGGTTAAACCAGTAAGATAGAGCAATGAACCGTGGGTTAAACCAGTAAGATAGAGCAATGAACCGTGGGTTAAACCAGTAAGATAGAGCAATGAACCGTGGGTTAAACCAGTAAGATAGAGCAATGAACCGTGGGTTAAACCAGTAAGATAGACAATGCACCGTGGGTTAAACCAGTAAGATAGACAATGAACCGTGGGTTAAACCAGTAAGATAGAAGCAATGAACCGTGGGTTAAACCAGTAAGATAGAGCAATGAACCGTGGGTTAAACCAGTAAGATAGAGCAATGAACCGTGGGTTAAACCAGTAAGATAGACAATGAACTGGTTAAACCAGTAAGATAGAACAATGAACCGTGGGTTAAACCAGTAAGATAGAACAATGAACGTGGTTAAACCAGTAAGATAGAACAATGAACCGTGGTTAAACCAGTAAGATAGAACAATGAACCGTGGGTTAAACCAGTAAGATAGAGCAATGAACCGTGGGTTAAACCAGTAAGATAGAGCAATGAACCGTGGGTTAAACCAGTAAGATAGAGCAATGAACCGTGGGTTAAACCAGTAAGATAGAACAATGAAACGTGGGTTAAACCAGTAAGATAGATAAATGAACCGTGGGTTAAACCAGTAAGATAGAGCAATGAACCGTGGGTTAAACCAGTAAGATAGAACAATGAACCGTGGGTTAAACCAGTAAGATAGATCAATAAACCGTGGGTTAAACCAGTAAGATAGAACAATGAAACGTGGGTTAAACCAGTAAGATAGCAATGAACCGTGGGTTAAACCAGTAAGATAGCAATAAACCGTGGGTTAAACCAGTAAGATAGCAATGAACCGTGGGTTAAACCAGTAAGATAGCAATAAACCGTGGGTTAAACCAGTAAGATGGAGCAATGAACCGTGGGTTAAACCAGTAAGATAGAGCAATAAACCGTGGGTTAAACCAGTAAGATGGAGCAATAAACCAAGGCTAATTATTTGCGCACAAACACAAGCCTCGACCCTCCCCACCCACAACTAGGCTATGACAATATTCAATAACAGCAACGATGTTATTGTTTGTGACTTGATAAAACCCACTGTGTGTGTGTGTGTGTGTGTGTTGTGTGTGTGTGTTGTGTGTGTGTGTGTGGTGTATGTGTTGTGTGTGTAGTACCATTATTGTCGGTTACCAGAAGAGACTAGCCTATTAGTTTGCCAAGGCACAAGTCATGACCCTGGCCCCGCTTCACTATATGTGCTAGTGTATCTTGTCATGAAGCATTCAACATGTTTATTGTTGTAAATTGAACACCCCTGTGTGAGTGAGTGTGTGTGTGTGTTGTTGTGTGTGTTGTGTGTGTGTGTGTGTGTGTGTGTGTTGTGTGTGTGTTATTGTACTCACCTATTTGTGGTTGCAGGGGTCGAGTCATAGCTCCTGGCCCCGCCTCTTCACTGATTGCTACTAGGTCCTCTCTCCCTGCTCCATGAGCTTTATCAAACCTCGTCTTAAAACTATGATAGTTCCTGCCTCCACTACGTCACTTTCTAGGCTATTCCACTTCCTGACAACTCTATGACTGAAGAAATACTTCCTAACATCCCTTTGACTCATAGGAAACTTCAAGTTCCTGCCTCCTGTCACTTTATGTGTCCCCTCTCTTTTGGAAAATCTTCCTAACATCCCTTTTTGACTCATCAGTCTTCAACTTCCTCTGTGACCCAGGCCGATTTCCCTTAACCTTTCTTCGTAGGACAATCCCCTTAGCTCTGGGACTAGTCTTGTTGCAAACCTCTGCACTTTCTCTAATTTCCTGACGTGCTTGACCAGGTGTGGGTTCCAAACTGGTGCTGCATACTCCAGTATGGGCCTGACGTATATGGTGTACAGAGTCTTGAACGATTCCTTAGTGAGGTATTGGAACGCTATTCTTAGGTTTACCAGTCGCCCGTATGCTGCAGCAGTTATCTGATTGATGTGTGCCTCAAGAGATGTGCTCGGTATTATACTCACCCCAAGATCTTTTTTCTTGAGTGAGGTTTGCAGTCTTTGGCCACCTAGACTATACTCTGTCTGCGGTCATCTTTGCCCTTCCCCGATCTTCATGACTTTACATTTGGCAGGGTTAAATTCAAGGAGCCAGTTACTGGACCAGGCTTGTAGCCTGTCAAGGTCTCTTTGTAGTTCTGCCTGATCCTCGACTGATTTAATTCTCATTAACTTCACATCATCTGCAAACAGGGACACTTCTGAGTCTATCCCTTCCGTTATGTCATTCACATATACCAAAAACAGTACCGGTCCCAGGACTGACCCTTGTGGTGCCCCACTCGTCACAGGTGCCCACTCTGACACCTCGTCACGTACCATGACTCGTTGTTGCCTCCCTGTCAGATATTCTCTGATCCATTGCAGTACCTTTCCTGTTACGTGTGCCTGATCCTCTAGCTTTTGCATTAACCTCTTGTGAGGAACTGTGTCGAACGCCTTCTTGCAGTCCAAGAAAATGCAGTCTATCCACCCCTCTCTCTCGTGTCTTACTTCTGTTACCTTGTCATAAAACTCCAGTAGGTTTGTGACAAGGATTTTCCTTCCCTGAAACTGTGCTGGTTGTCGTTTATAAGCTTGTGTCTTTCTAGGTGCTCCACCACTCTCCTCCTGATGATCTTCTCCATGACTGTGCATACTATACACGTCAGTGACACAGGTCTGTAATTTAATGCCTCATGTCTGTCTCCTTTCTTAAAAATTGGGACTACATTTGCCATCTTCCACACCTCAGGTAGTTGCCCAGTTTCAATGGATGTGTTGAAGATTTTTGTTAGTGGCACACTCAACATCTCTGCTTCCTCTCTAAGGACCCACGGAGAAATGTTGTCCGGTCCCACCGCTTTTGAGGTATCGAGTTCACATAGCAGCTTCAAGCACGTCAAGAAATTAGAGAAAGTGCAAAGGTTTGCGACAAGGCTAGTTCCACAGCTCAGGGGAATGCCATATGAAGAAAGGTTGAGGGAAATAGGACTAACAACACTGGAGGACAGAAGGGTTAGAGGAGACATGATAATGACATACAAAATACTGCACGGAATCGACAAGGTAGATAGTGACAGGATGTTCCAGAGAGGGAACACAGAAACAAGGGGACACAACTGGAAACTGAAGACTCAGATGAGTCAAAGGGATGTTAGGAAGCATTTTTTCAGCCATAGAGTAGTTAGGAAGTGGAATAGTCTAGCGAACGATATAGTGGAGGCGGGAACCATACATAGTTTTAAGACAAGGTATAATAAAGCTCATGGAGCAGGGAGAGCAGAGACCCAGTAGCGGACAGCGAAGAGGCGGGGCCAGGAGCTGAGTCTCAACCCCTGCAACCACAATTAGGTGAGTACAATTAGGTGAGTACCTCCTCCTCGGTTGTGTCAGACTTGACTTTCGATGCTATGTCATTTTCGTATTGTTTCTGGGCCTCCCTCCGTACCTGTGCATACTCGTTTCTAGCTCTTCGACTACTCTCTTTGTTTACTTGGGTTCTATGCCTCCTGTAACTTTTCCATTCTCTGACACTCTGAGTCTTTGCCTCCCTGCACCTTTGGGTAAAACAGGGGCTCTTTCTGGCCTTCCCATTTAATCTTTTTCCTCTGGGTATAAACCGTTCCTCTGCCTCCTTGCACTTTGCCCCTACGTATTCCATCATTTCATTTATTACCTGTCCTTCCATTTCTCTTTCCCACTGAACATCCTGCAGGAAATTCCTCATATGCCCGTGAAGTTTCCTCTTTTAAAGTCTGGTTTGTCTCTTTCGGTACCGTTTTTCCTCTCCACCTGTAGCTCTATAATGTACTCAAAGCTCAGCACCATATGGTCGCTGGCTCCCAGGGGGCTCTCGTGTGTTATGTCTTCAATATCTGAGCTGTTCAGGGTGAATACAAGGTCCAGTCTTGCTGGTTCATCCTCTCCTCTCTCTCTGGTCGTGTCCCTGACATGTTGGTGCATCAGGTTTTCCAGTACCACGTCCATCATCTTGGCTCTCCATGTTTCTGGACCCCCACGTGGTTCTTGGTTCTCCCAGTCGATCTCCCTGTGGTTGAAATCGCCCATGACCAGTAGCTTCGCTCTGCTCATGTGTGCTTTTCTTGCCACCTCCGCCAGTGTCTCCACCATCGCTCTGTTGTTCTCATCATATTCCTCACCTGGCCTCCTGCAGTTCTGTGGTGGGTTATACATCACTGCAATGACTATCTTGTGCTCCCCAGACTGGATGGTACCTACTATGAAGTCCCTTTCTCTACACATCTTCATTCCTTCCATTTCCTTGAATCTCCAACGGTTCTTTACAAGCAGTGCGACCCCTCCTCCCCCCCTGCTACTTCTATCTTTCCTCAGGATCTGATATCCTTGTGGGAAGATTGCATCTGTTACTGTCTCATTGAGTTTAGTTTCTGTGATGGCTATGATGTCTGGGGACACCTCACCTATTCTTTCATTCCACTCTTCATACTTATTCGTAATTCCATCCGCGTTTGTGTACTAAACCTTCAACCTTGTTTCCAATACTTTGGCCCTGGGGAGATCTTGGTGGGTTGGGGGTGTGTGGGCATGGTGCCCATAGGGGGTTGCAGCATGGGTGAGGGGATTGTATGGTTGGGGTATGGGTTGGTGGGGTGGAGTTTGTGGTGGGGGTGGGGGTAGCTGTGATGGTGGGTTTTGGGTTGCTGGGGTGGGGACAGGGGGACTGATGAGTGTGTGTGGTGTTAAAGTGTATGGTTGCCGTGGGGTTGTTGTGATTTGAGGCCCGCCGTGGGTACTTCCAGTGTGTGTGTTTGTCCTGCTTGGGCTTGGTGTCCTCCGTATCTCGCTGTCTCCTCTCTCTCCTCTCTTCGCCTTCTTATCTTCTCCTTCAGGGCCTCCCTTTCTTCCTGCGTTCTGTCCCGATCTAGGTATACATTCCGGTACCCCTGATTCGTCCTCAGCCATGCTTTCTCTTGCAGTATCGTGGTGCGGGCTGATTCTGCCTTGAAGATTACCTTGAGAGGTCGATTTCTTCCCCTTGTGTACCACCCGATTCTCCAAAAATTTGTCACTTGGGACATGTCTCCCCCTATTGCTAGCATGATACCTTTGATCCTTTCTTTCTCCTTCTGTTTTCTTCTGTCGTGGGTGTCCCCTTCGACTTCCTTCAGATAAAGATCAACTTCTCCATTTCCTTCTCCCACTGTGTCTCCCATTGCTCGTCAGAGATGCATTAGCCTCTCCCGGTGCTGTCATGGTTGTAGCCCCCGTGTTCCTTTGTGTGTCCGGCCTGCTCATAAGTCCCTGTCCACTGCAGTGTGTTGTTGGGGTCTCCGTGTTTGGTGTGTCTACTGCTTTGGCTATCCTCTCATGTGTTGTTACTGTGCTCTCATTCGTTATTACTGTGGTGCTCTTCTTGTCCCTGGCTGCTTCTTCTATATCCCTCTCATGTGTTGTTAGTATCCTGCTCATCTTGCTTCGGGCCCCGTGTCTTTTTTTCTGTCTCATAAACATGCAAGATTTCAGGTATGTCTTGTTACTTCTACTTACACTTAGGTCACACTACACATTCATGTACAAGCATATATATATACATATATATATATACCCCTCTGGGTTTTCTTCTATTTTCTTACTAGTTCTTGTTCTTATTTCCTCTTATCTCCATGGGGAAGTGGAACAGAATTCTTCCTCCGTAAGCCATGTGTGTCGTAAGAGGCGACTAAAATGCCGGGAGCAAGGGGCTAGTAACCCCTTCTCCTGTATATATTACTAAATGTAAAAGGAGAAACTTTCGTTTTTCCTTTTGGGCCACCCTGCTTCGGTGGGAAACGGCCGACATGTTGAAAGAAGAAGAAGAAGTATAATTGTGTATCTATGTTATAAAGTTTGAATATAAGTTGAACATATCAATGTATGTATTATTCATAACAGGTTTTTACATTTAAGTGAGTAATCAGGTTTATACATTTAAGTGATTATTCTACTTTGTTGGGAGTGTTTGATATTGAGTACGTATTTAGGTTTGGGTGAGAAGGTGGTTTTTTAGCATCTTTTTGAATTGGGGTACAGGCAGGGTTTCTTTGGCAATGACAGGTATTGAATTCCAAATTTTCGTGCCTTTTATATGCATTGAGTTTTTACATAGTGTTAGATAGACATGGCGAACATCGAAGAGTGATCTGTGTCTAGTGTTATGGTCATGTGTCCTGTTAAAATTGGTAAGGAGAAGTTTGAGTTTTGGGTTAATATTTGCATAGTGTTTTCTATGTATGTAGTAGGCACAGTAAAAAGTATGAATGTCTTGTATGGTGAGTAAGTTTAGATTTTTGAAAAATGGTGGAGTATGTTGTCTAGAGAGTGAATGTGTTATCATTCTAACTGCTGCCTTTTGTTGTGTTATTAGTGGTCTGAGATTAGTTATTGATGTAGAGCCCCATGTGCAGATTCCATAGGTGAGGTAGGGGTAAATGAGTGAGTGATATACGGTAAGGAGAGCTGGTTGTGGAACATAGTACCGTATCTTAGATAGTATTCCCACGGTCCTTGAGACTTTCTTGGAAATTTGTTGTATATGTGTATGAAATTTGAGGCCACTGTCAAGATGGATTCCTAAGAATTTTCCCTCTGTGAGTTTTGTGATAGGGGACCCGTTTATCATTATGTTAAGTGGTGCGTTTGTAGCTCTGTTCCCAAACTGGATAAAATAGGTTTTATCAATATTGAGAGTAAGTTTGTTGGTCATCATCCAGGTAGATATTTTCTGCAATTCAGTATTTACAGTGTTGGCTAGTATGTCTAGGCTTGGGTGCGAGATAACGTATGTAGTGCCATCTGCAAATAGTATGGGTTTGAGTAGATGAGATGCATTTGGTAGGTCGTTAATGTAAATGAGAAAGAGAAGTGGGCCAAGAACACTTTCCTGTGGGACACCTACTGTAATAGTTTGCACGGTAGAGCTAGCTCCATTTGTGTACACATACAGTGGTACCCCGGTTTACGATGGTCCCCAAACTCACCCTTTTATGTAAGTTTATTTTTTTAAATGCTTTTGTAAGTGTAATTTTGGGGGTCTAAAAGGACTAGTCTATTTTACAACATTTCTTAAGGAGATAAATTCGTTTGGTAATGGCACTTGAACAGCATTCTGGAATGAAAAAATATCGTAAACCGGGGTACCACTGTATTGGTTTCTGTTGCTAAGGTATGATTTTAGGTAATTGAGGGAGTGCCCTCTTATACCATAGTGTGATAATTTTAGGTGTAACAGATCATGGTCAACTGTATCAAAAGCTTTACGTAAATCAATGACGATTCCCACTGGGATTTCTTTTTTCTCAAGAGCGGTGTAAATTATTTCTAACATGTGTATAAACATGCAAGATTTTAGGTATGTCTTGTTACTTCTACTTACACTTAGGTCACACTACACATTCATGTACAAGCATATATATATACATATATATATATATACCCCTCTGGGTTTTCTTCTATTTTCTTACTAGTTCTTGTTCTTATTTTCTCTTATCTCCATGGGGAAGTGGAACAGAATTCTTCCTCCGTAAGCCATGCGTGTCGTAAGAGTCGACTAAAATGCCGGGAGCAAGGGGCTAGTAACCCCTTCTCCTGTATATATTACTAAAGTTAAAAAGAGAAACTTTTGTTTTTCTCTTTGGGCCACCCCACCTTGGTGGGAAACGGCCGACTTGTTGAGAAAAAAAAAAAAAAAATGTGTATAATGGCATCATTTGTATTTTTATTAGGCCTGAATCCAAATTGACAGTGGTTGAGTACGTTGTTGGAGGTGAGGTAGGAATATATTTGTCTATGAATTAATTTTTCAAAGATTTTGGGGGTGACTCTCGCTATTTTGAGTATTGATGGGAAGGTAGAGGATTCGATGGATTTGTTAAAGTGTATTGCAATAATTGGTGAGAGAACTTGAGAGGCTTTTTTGTATATAAAAGGTGGTAAGTTATTTAGGTCACCTGCTTTGTTTTTAATGTGTTGATTATAAGTGAAACTTCTATTGGGTTGGTCGGTGCTAGGAATAGTGTGTTCGGATAGGTGCCAGTGAGATAGTCGTTAGGTGGAGTGTTTGAACTTGGGATTTTGCTTGCCAGCTTTTTTCGTATGGTGGAGAAGAAATCATTGAGTTTGTTTGCTGTTTCAATAGGAGGGAGTAGGGGTTCATCTGGTTTTGTTAGCTTGATTGTTCTGTTTGTGGATATCTTTTAGTTCCTAGAATTTCAGATAGGGTTTTCCATGTCTTTTTATATCACCTTTAAGTTATGTAATCTGTTCTCATAGTACAATTTTTGACCTTCTTATCAGACTCGTTAGGTTTGATGAGTAACGTTTGTTTGTTCTCTTGTTATTTGACCCATTCTGTACTGCTTTTCATATAGGTGCTTTGTATTAATGGATTTGAGTATGCTGGGGTTAGCCAGGGACTATTTAATCTTTTAGCTGTGATTTGTTTAGTTTTTGGGGCAATGCTTATTATAGAGGTATTGGGTCTTTTTAAGAAAATTATTAATACATAAGTCAGTATCTGTGAAGTTGTCTATTTCTGTTTGCCAGTCAGAAGAAGGGGGTGAAGAAAAGGAGTAGAAGAGAACAGAGAAAAAGAATGCAAATGACTGAAGAAAACAGAGAAGCAAGCAAATGAGTAAACAATGAATATGCATGGATGAGAAGAAAAGCTGAGCATCAATTTCATAACGACACAGCAATAAAAGCCAAATCAGAACCAAAATTGCTAAGCAACCATATCAGAAAAAGATGACAAAAAGGACAGGTAATAACACTGAAGAACTCATGAGAAATAACAAGCCTGTGTAGAG
>WNWK01040524.1:0-16929 GCA_009830355.1 Cherax destructor
AAGTCAGCAATGCCTAAGCGTAAGAAATAAAGCAAATAGATTACTGGGATTTATATCAAGAAGTGTAAGCCACAGAAGTCCAGCGGTTATATTACAGCTTTATACATCATTAGTAAGGCCTCACCTAGATTATGCAGCTCAGTTCTGGTCTCCATTTTACAGAATGGATATAAATTCATAAGAACATAAGAACATTTAATTTTTAATTTATCTCTTCAAACAGGTGTAGTGTCTGATATGTGGAAGATGGCTAATGTAATTCCTATTTTTAAAGCAGGGGACAAGTCACTACCGTCTAACTACCGCCCAATAAGCCTGACCTCAATTGTAGGCAAATTACTAGAGTCAATTATAGCTGATATTATTAGAAGCCATCTAGATAACCATAATTTGATTAATGATACCCAGCATGGATTCACGAGGGGCCGTTCCTGCCTATCTAATTTATTAACCTTCTTCAGTAAAGCTTTTGAGGCTGTTGATCACGATAAAGAATTCGATATTGTTTATTTAGACTTTAGTAAGGCTTTTGATAGAGTACCGCACCAGAGACTGTTAAAGAAAGTGGCAGCTCATGGCATTGGGGAAAAAGTGCTGTCATGGATCGAGTCATGGCTCACCAATAGGAAGCAGAGAGTGTGCATAAATGGGGTTAAATCCGAATGGGGACTTGTAACAAGTGGTGTTCCACAGGGATCAGTCTTAGGCCCATTGTTATTTATAATATATATCAATGACCTTGATGAGGGAATTACTAGTGATATGAGCAAATTCGCCGACGACACGAAGATAGGTAGGATAATTGATTCAAACATAGATGTCATAGAACTTCAGGAAGATTTAGACAAACTTAATTCGTGGTCAGAAAAGTGGCAGATGCAGTTCAATGTAGATAAATGCAAGGTTCTGAAGCTCGGGAGTGTCCATAACCCAAGCACTTATAAGTTAAATAACGTAGAACTTAGCCATACAGATTGCGAGAAGGACTTGGGGGTGATGGTAAGCAGCAACCTTAAACCAAGACAGCAATGCCTAAGCGTACGTAATAAGGCAAATAGATTACTGGGATTTATATCAAGAAGTGTTAGCAACAGAAGTCCAGAGGTTATATTACAGCTTTATACATCATTAGTAAGGCCTCACCTAGATTACGCAGCTCAGTTCTGGTCTCCATATTACAGAATGGACATAAATTCGTTAGAAAACATTCAGCGTAGAATGACTAAATTAATACATAGCATTAGAAATCTTCCTTACGAAGAAAGATTGAAGACCCTAAAATTACATTCACTTGTAAGACGTAGAATGAGGGAGACATGATCGAGGTATACAAGTGGAAAATGGGTATTAACAAAGGGGATATAAATAAGGTCTTGAGGATATCTCTCCAAGAGAGAACCCGCAATAATGGATTCAAGTTAGATAAGTTTAGATTTAGAAAGGATATAGGAAAGTATTGGTTTGGAAATAGGGTAGTTGATGAGTGGAACAGTCTGCCTAGTAGGGTTATTGAAGCTAGGACCTTGGGTAGTTTCAAATTTAGGTTGGATAAATTCATGAGTGAGAGGGGTTGGATTTGAGTGGGACTCGGCATGAGTGGGTAGAATTGTCAAAGCTTATTTCTTGGGTAGCATTGAAGATTGGGTTGAGCAAATATTCTGTTAGTGGGACGGATTGTGAAGGACCTGCCTAGTATGGGCCAACAGGCCTGCTGCAGTGTTCCTCCTTTCTTATGTTCTTATGTTCTTATGAAAGGAGGAACACTGCAGCAGCCTGTTGCCCATACTAGGCAGGTCCTTCAAATCCATCCCACTAACAGAAATTGCCCAACCTAATTTTCAATTCTACCCAAGAAATAAGCTTGAAATTCTATTAACTCAAGTGCGAGTCCCACTCAAATCCAACCCCTCTCACTCATAAGAACATAAGAACATAAGAACATAAGAAAGAAGGAACACTGCAGCAGGCCTACTGGCCCATGCGAGGCAGGTCCAAATCTCCAACGGCTTAAGCCAATGCCCCGACCCAGCCATATATATATTTGTCCAATCTCTTTTTAAATCCACCCAAGGTCCCAGCCTCTATCACCCTACTCGGAAGATTGTTCCACGCATCTACAACTCTGTTCGAAAACCAGTACTTGCCTATGTCCTTTCTAAATCTAAATTTATTCAATTTAAATCCGTTATTTCTGGTTCTTACTTGGTTCGATATCCTCAGTATTTTATTAATATCTCCTTTGTTTATACCCATCATCCACTTGTACACCTCGATGATATCTCCACTCATTCTACGCCTCTCCAGAGAGTGGAGATTCAACGCTCTAAGTCTATCTTCATACGGGAGATTTCTTATACTGTAAATCATTTTAGTCATTCTTCTTTGTATGTTCTCCAATGAATCTATATCCATCCTGTAGTAAGGTGACTAAAACTGAGCTGCATAATCCAAATGAGGTCTCACTAGTGATGTATAGAGCTGTAAAATAACTTTTGGACTTCTGTTGCTTATACTTCTTGAAATAAATCCTAGTAATCTGTTAGCCTTATTGCGCACACTTAGGCACTGTTGTCTTGGCTTTAGATTTCTGCTTACCATGACTCCCAAGTCTTTTTCACATTCTGTATGATCAAGCTCTACTTCAACTAGTTTATAAATGGACTAGTACCTTACACTTGTCCACATTGAACTTCATCTGCCACTTTTCAGACCAAGACATTAATTTGTCCAAATCCTCCTGGAGTTCACTGGTATCCTGCTCAGAATGAATTATACGGCCTATTTTTGTATCATCAGCAAATTTACTCATGTCACTTGCAATTCCTTCATCAAGGTCATTTATGTAAATTATGAACAACAATGGGCCCAAAACTGATCCTTGTGGAACGCCACTATGACTAATCCCCATTCAGATTTGACCCCATTAATGGAAACTCTCTGCTTTCTATTGGTAAGCCATGCCTCTATCCATGCTAGAACTTTACCTCCTATACCATGAGCTGCCACCTTTCTTAAGAGTCTCTTGTGAGGTACTCTATCGAAGGCCTTACTGAAATCCAAGTAAACTATATCATATTCTTTATCACTGTCTACTGCCTCAAATGTTTTATTGAAAACGTCAGTAAATTTGTTAGGCAGGAACGACCTCTCGTGAACCCATGCTGAGATTCATTAATCAAATTATGTTCTTCAAGGTGACTTCTAACAATATCAGCTATAATTGATTATAATAATTTGCCTACTATAGATGTGAGGCTTATTGGACGGTAATTTGATGGAATTGACTTATCCCCTGATTTGAATATAGGAACTACATTAGCTATCTTCCACATCTCTGGCACAACACCAGTTAGGATGGACGTATTAAACACATTCATTAATGGCTGACTAAGTTCCATCTTACATTCTTTAAGTACCCTGGAAAACAACTCGTCGGGTCCCGGGGACTTATTCTGCTTCAGTTTATCTATCTGTTTGATAACCATGTCCCTCGTGACAGTAATATTAGTTAACTTGAATTCTTCAGGAACTGAATAATTGTTAATTTCTGGAATCTCATTTACGTCTTCTTGTGTAAAGACTGACAAAAAATAGTCATTAAATAGAGAACACATTTCCAGTTCGTTATCCGTCAGCTGTCCATTCCCAATTTTCAGAGGACCTACCTTTTCCCTCACCTTCGTCCTATACACTTGAAAGAACCCTTTTGGATTAGTCTTTGATTCATTAGCAACCTTAATCTCATAGTCACGTTTAGCGACGAATGACAAAGTTAATTCATAGCATTAGAAATCTTCCGTATGAAGAAAGATTGAAGACCCTTAAATTACATTCACTTGTAAGACGAAGAATGAGGGGAGACATGATCGAGGTATATAAGTGGACGATGGGTATTAATGGAAAAATATATAAATATTGACAACGTTTCGCCAACGCAGTGGGCTTTATCGAACATAAGAACATAAGAAAGGAGGAACACTGCAGCAGGCCTGTTGGCCCATTCTAGGCAGGTCCTTCACATTCCATCCCACTAACAGATTGTGTCGGTATTTTATACCATTTATTTCGATGGGTATTAATAAGGGGGATATAAATAAGGTGTGAATGAATGGTTCAGAGAACCGACGAGTTGGTAAATTAGACACATATGCAACACTTGGGTATCTTTATTGAGGAAACGTTTCGCCACACAGTGGCTTCATCAGTCCATACAAAGGAGAATCGTGAAGAACAGGAGTGTGAGGGCCTGACAACCTCACACTCCTCCTGATCTTCACGATTCTCCTTTGTATGGACTGATGAAGCCACTGTGTGGCGAAACGTTTCCTCAATAAAGATACCCAAGTGTTGCATATGTGTCTAATTTACCAACTCGTCGGTTCTCTGAACCATAAATAAGGTCTTGAGGATATCTCTCGAAGAGAGAACCCGCAATAATGGATTCAAATTGGATAAGTTTAGATTTAGCATTATCTACCGCAAATCCCCCTCAAATTCATTGTACCAGGTCTGTCCCGATATAAGGTATAGCTGAGAATAGGTTTGTAATTACTGTAGCACCTCAAAAAGATATTTGTCCCCAGGGCAGGACATAACCTAGAAAGGCTGAGGCCATAGTCATGAATATTGGTTTGGAAATAGGGTAGTTGATGAGTGGAACAGTCTGCCTAATAGGGTCATTGAAGTTAGGACCTTGGGTAGTTTCAAATTTAGGTTGGATAAATACATGAGTGAAAGTGGTTGGATTTGAGTGGGACTCGCACTTGAGTTAATAGAATCTTTAAAGCTTATTTCTTGGGTAGAATTGAAAATTAGGTTGAGCAATTATTCTGTTAGTGAAATGGATTGTGAAGGACCTGCTTAGTATGGGCCAACAGGCGTGCTGCAGTGTTCCTCCTTTCTTATGTTCTTAAAGAAATTAGATCGAATAGAAATGACCCAAAATGGATGAATAATAGGCTCAAATATCTTTAAGGGCAGAAAAAAAGAATTTATTGGTGTATCAAAAGAGGTGATTGTCATCTAATGAATCAGTATATTGACATTAAGAGAGACGTTAAAAGGGGATAAGAAAAGCTAAACGGGACTACGAAATTAAAGTTGCTAGGGATTCGAAAACTAACCCAAAAAGGTTTTTCCAGGTGTATAGAACAAAAATTAGAGATAAGATAGGTCCCCTTAAAAATAATTATTGGTATCTTAGTATTAATAAGGGGGATATAAATAAGGTCTTGAGGATATCTCTCCAGAGAGAACACACAAGAAGAACATAAGAACATAAGAATGGAGGAACACTGCAGAAGGCCTACTGGCCCATACAAGGCAGGTCCTTATCAAAACCACCACTACCTAAGAATTTATTCCCGTACTCACGACACCAATCAAACCCAGCCCATCCCACTCATATATTTGTCCAGTCTCTTTTTAAAGCCACCCAAGGTCCTAGCCTCTATCACCCTACTCGGAAGATTGTTCCACGCATCTACAACTCTGTTCGAAAACCAGTACTTGCCTATGTCCTTTCTAAATCTAAATTTATCCAATTTAAATCCGTTATTTCTGGTTCTTACTTGGTTCGATATCCTCAGTATTTTATTAATAAGAACATAAGAACATAAGAAAGGAGGAACACTGCAGCAGGCCTGTTGGCCCATACTAGGCAGGTCCTTCACATTCCATCCCACTAACAGAATATTTGTTCAACCTAATTTTCAATGCTACCTAAGAAATAAGCTTTGATAATTATATTTACTCATGTGCAATTCCCACTCAAATCCAACACCTTTCACTCATGAATTTATCCAACCTAAATTTAAAACTACCCAAGGTCCTTGCTTCAATAACCCTACTAGGCAGACTGTTCCACTCATCAACTACCCTATTTCCAAACCAATACTTTCCTATATCCTTTCTAAATCTAAACTTATCTAACTTGAATCCATTATTGCAGGTTCTCTCTTGGAGAGATACCCTCAAGACCTTATTTATATCCCCTTTGTTAATACCTATTTTCCACTTGTATACCTCGATCATGTCTCCCCTCATTCTACGTCTTACAAGTGAATGTAATTTAAGTTTCTTCAATCTTTCTTCGTAAGGAAGATTTCTAATGCTATGTATTAATTTAGTCATTCTACGCTGAATGTTTTCTAACAAATTTATGTCCATTCTGTAATATGGAGACCAGAACTGAGCTGCGTAATCTAGGTGAGGCCTTACTAATGATGTATAAAGCTGTAATATAACCTCTGGACTTCTGTTGCTAACACTTCTTGATATAAATCCCAGTAATCTATTTGCCTTATTACGTACACCTAGGCATTGCTGTCTTGGTTTAAGGTTGCTGCTTACCATCACCCCCAAGTCCTTCTCGCAATCTGTATGGCTAAGTTCTACATTATTTAACTTATAAGTGCTTGGGTTATGGACACTCCCGAGCTTTAGAACTTTGCATTTATCTACATTGAACTGCATCTGCCATTTTTCTGACCAGGAATTGAGTTTGTCTAAATCCTCTTGTAGTTCACTGACATCTACGTCTGAATCGATTATCCTACCTATCTTCGTGTCATCAGCGAATTTGCTCATATCACTAGAAATTCCCTCGTCAAGGTCATTTATATATATTATAAACAACAACGGGCCCAAAACCGATCCCTGAGGAACGCCACTTGTTACAGATCCTCACTCCGATTTAACCCCATTTATGCACACCCTCTGCTTCCTATTGGTGAGCCATGACTCGATCCATGACAACACTTTTCCCCCAATGCCATGAGCAGCCACTTTCTTTAACAGTCTCTGATGTGGTACTCTATCAAAAGCCTTACTAAAATCCAAATAAACAATATCGAATTCTTTATCATGATCAACTGCCTCAAAAGCCTTACTGAAAAAAGTTAATAAATTAGTTAGGCAGGAACGGCCCCTGGTGAATCCATGTTGAGTATCATTAATCAAATTATGCCTATCGAGATGGCTTCTTATGTTATCAGCTATAATCGACTCTAATAATTTGCCTACAATTGATGTTAGACTTATTGGGCGGTAATTTGATGGTAACGACTTGTCCCCTGCTTTAAAAATAGGAATTACATTAGCCATCTTCCACGTATCTTGTTTATGCCCATCATCCACTTGTATACCTCGATGATATCTCCCCTCATTCTACATCTCTCCAGAGAGTGGAGATTCAATGCTCTAAGTCTATCTTCATACGGGAAATTTCTTATACTGTAAATCATCTTAGTCATTCTTCTTTGTTTGTTCTCCAATGAATCTATATCCATCCTGTAGTAAGGAGACCAAAACTGAGATGCATAATCCAAATGAGGTCTCACTAGTGATGTATAAAGCTGTAAAATAACTTTTGGACTTCTGTTGCTTATACTTCTTGAAATAAATCCTAGTAATCTGTTAGCCTTATTGCGCACACTTAGGCACTGTTGTCTTGGCTTTAGATTTCAGCTTACCATGATTCCCAAGTCTTTTTCACATTCTGTATGATCAAGCTCTACTTCAACTAGTTTATAAATTCGAGGGATATTTTCATTACCAAGGATTAGTACCTCACACTTGTCCACATTGAACTTCATCTGCCACTTTTCAGACCAAGACATTAATTCAAATTGGATAAGTTTAGATTTAGAAAGGATATAGGAAAATATTGGTTTGGAAATAGGGTAGTTGATGAGTGGAACAGTCTGGGAATTTAGAATCTAACGACTTCTTAGAAGTAGTTCAAGATTGTTTTTTGAAGCAGTTTGTGACAGAACCTACAAGGGGAAATAACCTGCTTGACTTAGTTCTGGCAAACAAGGAAACCCTTGTTAATAATTTAGAAATTACAGAGGAACTCGGCGCAAGCGACCACAAATCAATTACCTTTGGCATTGAATGGAAGTTTCATAGTAGGAATAACTCAGTAACGGTCCCAGATTTTCGCTTAGCAGATTACAATGGACTTAGAGAACACTTATCATCTGTGGACTGGGGTAATGAAGATAGCTATCAATATGACAGTTTTCTGAACACTATACATGCGCCCAAAGAACATTTATCCCATATAAAGAAATTAGATCGAATAGAAATGACCCAAAATGGATGAATAATATGCTCAAATATCTTTTAGGGCAGAAGAAAGGAATTTATAGGCGTATCAAAAGAGGTGACGGTCATCTTATGAATCAGTATATAGACATTAAGAGGGACGTTAAAAAGGGGATAAGAAAAGCTAAACGGGACTACGAAATTAAAGTTGCTAGGGATTCGAAAACTAACCCAAAAAGTTTTTTCCAGGTGCATAGAACAAAAGTTAGAGATAAGATAGGTCCCCTTAAAAATAATTATGGGTATCTTTCTGACAAAGAGAATGAAATGTGCTCTATTTTTAATAATTAATTTCACTCAGGAAGACACTAATAATATCCCAAGAATTAGGTATTTTAGTGGGCCTGAAGAAGATAAATTATGTAGTATCACAGTCACTAGCGAAATGGTTATCAAACAGATAGACCGTTTGAAGCAAAATAAATCGCCAGGTCGTGATGAGCTTTTTTCAAGGGTTCTTAAGGAATGCAAAATGGAACTCTGTGAACCCTTAACTAACATTTTTAACCTATCTCTTCAAACAGGTGTAGTGTCTGATACGTGGAAGATGGCTAATGTAATTCCTATTTTTTAAGCAGGGGACAAGTCGTTACCATCAAATTACCGCCCAATAAGTCTAACATCAATTGTAGGCAAATTATTAGAGTCGATTATAGCTGATAACATAAGAAGCCATCTCGATAGGCATAATTTGATTAATGATACTCAACATGGATTCACCAGGGGCCGTTCCTGCCTAACTAATTTATTAACTTTTTTCAGTAAGGCTTTTGAGGCAGTTGATCATGATAAAGAATTCGATATTGTTTATTTGGATTTTAGTAAGGCTTTTGATAGAGTACCACATCAGAGACTGTTAAAGAAAGTGGCTGCTCACGGCATTGGGGGAAAAGTGTTTTCATGGATCGAGTCATGGCTCACCAATAGGAAGCAGAGGGTGTGCATTAATGGGGTTAAATCTGAGTGGGGATCTGTAACAAGTGGCATTCCACAGGGATCGGTTTTGGGCCCGTTGTTGTTTATAAAATATATAAATGACCTTGACGAGGGAATTACTAGTGATATGAGTAAATTCGCTGATGACACGAAGATAGGTAGGATAATCGATTCAGACGTAGATGTCACGGAACTTCAGGATGATTTAGACAAACTCAATTCCTGGTCAGAAAAATGGCAGATGCAGTTCAATGTAGATAAATGCAAAGTTCTAAAGCTCGGGAATGTTCATAACCCTAGCACCTACCAGCTTAATAATGTTGAACTCAGCCGTACAGAATGCGAAAAGGATTTGGGGGTGGTCTGTTCTTATCTCCAGAGGTGGTCTGTTCTTAGCTCAGAGAGGACGTGTCTAGGGTTCTCTGTGGACTGAACCACTTTTGCTCTGTGAAGTGAACCAAGATGCCGTCCATTGAGCAACTTTACCAGCAGCTTAAGAGGGAATTGAGGGTAGCGAAGCTTGAGATTCAGCGATTGACGGAGGAAAACAAGAGGATTCGTAGTAGTCCTCCTGTTGTGAGTCCTCAGGTCAAGAAGGGAACCTGGGCAGTGGCCGGACTTCAAGGAACGAAGTTGAAGATCAAGAAAACGAATGGAGAGTTAGAAACGATGAAGAAAAAAGAGACTGCTGTGGAAACATCGAATGCCTTCTCCGTGCTACCCGATGAATGTGAGTCGACTACTGGGAACGTCACGACGAACGACACAAAGGAAGGTAAAAACATTGTTGTTGTTGGGGATCGCCAGGTTAGGTATATGGATAGGGCATTCTGCTTGAAGGATAAGAGTAGGAGACAGAGGGTTTGCTTTCCTGGGGCTGGGATGGAGGACATTGTTAGCCGGCTTGAACACATCATGAACGGTAATGGGATCAATCCTATTATCTGCCTCAGTGCTGGAGGCAATGATGTAGGCAAGCGTAGAAGTGAGGATTTAGTTAGAAGGTACAGGACAGCAATAGACATAATTAGGAAGAAGGGGGGGCGCCCTGTTATATGTGGCATTTTGCCAAGAAGGAGTGTTGGAAATGAATGGCTGTCCAGAGCGATTGGTATAAATTGCTGGCTGGACAAACACTGTAAGGATAATGCAGTCCCATTCATTGACAACTGGGACCACTTCTATGGCCGAAATGACATGTATGCCAGGGATGGGGTTCACTTATCCAGGGCAGGTGTAGAATTTCTCTCTAGCTCAGTTGAGGATGTTGTTAGGATTTTAAACTAGGATTAGTTAGAGGTATGGGTTTAGGAATGGTGAATAGTGAGGGTCAAAATATTGATTCAGGCTTTGACATCATAAATCCTAACAATAACAGTAATCGAGTAACACAGGGTAAAAATAGTAACAGAAATTGTGTAAAACAAAAGCTGAATATGAAAAAGGTTCACAAGAAGATACATCTCAATGTATTTTACACTAACTGTCGAAGCGCCAGAAATAAAATTAACGAATTACGTTTGGTTGCATGTGCTGGGAACTTTGATGTCATTGCAATAACTGAAACATGGTATAATATAAAGAGTCGGGATATGATTGCAGAGTATCATATTCAGGGGTTTAAGTTGTTCCATGTAGATAGATATAATGGGAAAGGGGGTGGAGTTGCATTATATGTACGAGAAAATATAAATTGCTGCATAAAAACAGGCATAAAAATAGATGGATCATTAACAGAATCTGTTTGGGTAGAGTTTCTAGAAGGTCAAGAAAAACTGATTGTAGGTGTAATATACCGACCTCCAGGCTTGGATCACAATAGAGGGAGACTTCTTTGGGACGAAATTGTTAGGGCTTCTAGACACAATAACGTAGTGATAGTAGGGGATTTTAACTTTAGTCAATTTGACTGGACTTCTTTGACCGGTAATCTGGAGTCCAGTGACTTTATGGAAGTAGTTCAGGACTGTTTTCTGAAGCAGTGTGTGACGGAGCCTACCAGAGGTAATAATTTGCTCGACCTAGTCTTGTCAAATAAAGAAACCCTTGTAAATAATCTGGAGATCACTGAAGAGCTTGGCGCAAGTGATCACAAATCCATTACTTTTAATATTACCTGGGAGTACGAGAATAGGGATAATACGGTAAAAGTTCCTGATTTTCGTTCTGCCGACTATACTGGACTTAGAGAACACCTGTCTAATCTCGACTGGGGTAATCTAGCTAACGATTACGATGGGATCTGCGTTTATGATTTTTTTCTTAATAATGTACAACGTGCACAGAGTATATTTATTCCCCAGAGAGAATTTAGGTCAAATAATAACGATCCCAAATGGATTAACAGGAGGCTAAAACATCTATTAGGGGAGAAAAGAGGAATTTATAGGCGCATCAAAAGAGGAGATGTTAACCTTATTGACCAATATGTTCAGTTGAAAAGAGAAGTAAAAAAGGGATTAGAAAGGCTAAACGTGACTATGAGATTAAGGTTGCTAATGAATCAAAGACTAATCCAAAAGGGTTCTTTCAAGTGTATAGGACGAAGGTGAGGGAAAAGGTAGGACCTCTGAAAATTGGGAATGGACAGCTGATGGATAACGAACTGGAAATGTGTTCTCTATTTAATGACTATTTTTTGTCAGTCTTTACACAAGAAGACGTAAATGAGATTCCAGAAATTAACAATTATTCAGTTCCTGAAGAATTCAAGTTAACTAATATTACTGTCACGAGGGACATGGTTATCAAACAGATAGATAAACTGAAGCAAAATAAGTCCCCGGGACCCGACGAGTTGTTTTCCAGGGTACTTAAAGAATGCAAGATGGAACTTAGTCAGCCATTAACAAATGTGTTTAATACGTCCATCCTAACTGGTATTGTGCCAGAGATGTGGAAGATAGCTAATGTAGTTCCTATATTCAAATCAGGGGATAAGTCAATTCCATCAAATTACCGTCCAATAAGCCTCACATCTATAGTAGGCAAATTATTAGAATCAATTATAGCTGATATTATTAGAAGTCACCTTGAAGAACATAATTTGATTAATGAATCTCAGCATGGGTTCACGAGAGGTCGTTCCTGCCTAACAAATTTACTGACGTTTTTCAATAAAACATTTGAGGCAGTAGACAGTGATAAAGAATATGATATAGTTTACTTGGATTTCAGTAAGGCCTTCGATAGAGTACCTCACAAGAGACTCTTAAGAAAGGTGGCAGCTCATGGTATAGGAGGTAAAGTTCTAGCATGGATAGAGGCATGGCTTACCAATAGAAAGCAGAGAGTTTCCATTAATGGGGTCAAATCTGAATGGGGATTAGTCACTAGTAGCGTTCCACAAGGATCAGTTTTAGGCCCATTGTTGTTCATAATTTACATAAATGACCTTGATGAAGGAATTGCAAGTGACATGAGTAAATTTGCTGATGATACAAAAATAGGCCGTATGATTCATTCTGAGGAGGATACCAGTGAACTCCAGGAGGATTTGGACAAATTAATGTCTTGGTCTCAAAAGTGGCAGATGAAATTCAATGTGGACAAGTGTAAGGTACTAGTCCATGGTAATGAAAATATCCCTCGAATTTATAAACTAGGTGAAGTAGAGCTTGATCATACAGAATGTGAAAAAGACTTGGGAGTCATGGTAAGCAGGAATCTAAAGCCAAGACAACAGTGCCTAAGTGTGCGCAATAAGGCTAACAGATTACTAGGATTTATTTCAAGAAGTATAAGCAACAGAAGTCCAAAAATTATTTTACAGCTCTATACATCACTAGTGAGACCTCATTTGGATTATGCAGCTCAGTTTTGGTCTCCTTACTACAGGATGGATATAGATTCATTGGAGAACATACAAAGAAGAATGACTAAAATGATTTACAGTATAAGAAATCTCCCGTATGAAGATAGACTTAGAGCGTTGAATCTCCACTCTCTGGAGAGGCGTAGAATGAGGGGAGATATCATCGAGGTGTACAAGTGGATGATGGGTATAAACAAAGGAGATATTAATAAAATACTGAGGATATCGAACCAAGTAAGAACCAGAAATAACGGATTTAAATTGGATAAATTTATATTTAGAAAGGACATAGGCAAGTACTGGTTTTCGAACAGAGTTGTAGATGCGTGGAACAATCTTCCGAGTACTGTGATAGAGGCTAGGACCTTGGGTGGCTTTAAAAAAGAGATTGGACAAATATATGAGTGGGAGGGGCTGGGTTTGATTTGTGTCGTGAGTACGGGAATAAATTCTTAGGTAGTAGTGGTTTTGATAAGGACCTGCCTTGTATGGGCCAGTAGGCCTTCTGCAGTGTTCCTCCATTCTTATGTTCTTATGTTCTTATGTTATGGTAAGCAGCAACCTCAAACCAAGTCAGCAATGCCTAAGAGTAAGAAATAACGCAAATAGATTACTGGGATTTATATCAAGAAGTGTAAGCAACAGAAGTCCAGCGGTTATATTACAGCTTTATACATCATTAGTAAGGCCTCATCTAGATTATGCAGCTCAGTACTTGCCTATGTCCTTTCTAAATCTAAATTTATCCAATTTAAATTCGTTATTTCTGCTTCTTACTTGGTTCGATATCCTCAGTATTTTATTAATATCTCCTTTGTTTATGCCTATCATCCACTTGTTATTTTCCTCGGATTGAATGCATATCCCTCATTCTACGGGTCTCTCCAGAGAGGGTGGGAGGATTCAAATGTCCCTAAGTTTCGTATTCTCTCATATCATGGAGATTTCTTATACTGTAAATCATCTTAGTCATTCTTCTTTGTATGTTCTCCAATGAATCTATATCCATCCTGTAGTAAGGAGACCAAAACTGAGATGCATAATCCAAATGAGGTCTCACTAGTGATGTATAGAGCTGTAAAATAACTTTTGGACTTCTGTTGCTTATACTTCTTGAAATAAATCCTAGTAATCTGTTAGCCTTATTGCGCACACTTAGGCACTGTTGTCTTGGCTTTAGATTTCTGCTTACCATGATTCCCAAGTCTTTTTCACATTCAGTATGATCAAGCTCTACTTCACCTAGTTTATAAATTCGAGGGATATTTTCATTACCAAGGACTTGTACCTTACACTTGTCCACATTGAACTTCATCTGCCACTTTTCAGACACAGACATTAATTCAAATTGGATAAGTTTAGATTTAGAAAGGATATAGGAAATTATTGGTTTGAAAATAGGGTAGTTGATGAGTGGAACAGTCTGGGAATTTAGAATCTAACGACTTCTTAGAAGTAGTTCAAGATTGTTTTTTGAAGCAGTTTGTGACAGAACCTACAAGGGGAAATAACCTGCTTGACTTAGTTCTGGCAAACAAGGAAACCCTTGTTAATAATTTAGAAATTACAGAGGAACTCGGCGCAAGCGACCACAAATCAATTACCTTTGGCATTGAATGGAAGTTTCATAGTAGGAATAACTCAGTAACGGTCCCAGATTTTCGCTTAGCAGATTACAATGGACTTAGAGAACACTTATCATCTGTGGACTGGGGTAATGAAGAGAGCTATCAATATGACAGTTTTCTGAACACTATACATGCTGCCCAAAGAACATTTATCCCATATAAAGAAATTAGATCGAATAGAAATGACCCAAAATGGATGAATAATAGGCTCAAATATCTTTTAGGGCAGAAGAAAGGAATTTATAGGCGTATCAAAAGAGGTGAGGGTCATCTTATGAATCAGTATATAGACATTAAGAGGGACGTTAAAAAGGGGATAAGAAAAGCTAAACGGGACTACGAAATTAAAGTTGCTAGGGATTCGAAAACTAACCCAAAAAGTTTTTTCGAGGTGTATAGAACAAAAGTTAGAGACAAGATAAGTCCCCTTAAAAATAATTATGGGTACCTTACTGACAAAGAGAATGAAATGTGCTCTATTTTTAATAATTATTTTCTCTCGGTTTTCACTCAGGAAGACACTAATAATATCCCAAGAATTTGGTATTTTAGTGGGCCTGAAGAAGATAAATTAAGTAGTATCACAGTCACTAGCGAAATGGTAATCAAACAGATAGACCGTTTGAAGCAAAATAAATCGCCAGGTCCTGATGAGCTTTTTTCAAGGGTTCTTAAGGAATGCAAAATGGAACTCTGTGAACCCTTAACTAACATTTTTAACCTATCTCTTCAAACAGGTGTAGTGTCTGATACGTGGAAGATGGCTAATGTAATTCCTATTTTTAAAGCAGGGGACAAGTCGTTACATAAGAACATAAGAACATAAGAAAGGAGAAACACTGCAGCAGGCCTGTTGGCCCATACTAGGCAGGTCCTTCACATTCCATCCCACTAACAGAATATTTGTTCAACCTAATTTTCAATGCTACCCAAGAAATAAGCTTTGATAATTTTATTTACTCATGTGCAATTCCCACTCAAATCCAACCCCTTTCACTCATGAATTTATCCAACCTAAATTTAAAACTACCCAAGGTCCTTGCTTCAATAACCCTACTAGGCAGACTGTTCCACTCATCAACTACCCTATTTCCAAACCAATACTTTCCTATATCCTTTCTAAATCTAAACTTATCTAACTTGAATCCATTATTGCGGGTTCTCTCTTGGAGAGATACCCTCAAGACCTTATTTATATCCCCTTTGTTAATACCCATTTTCCACTTGTATACCTCGATCATGTCTCCCCTCATTCTACGTCTTACAAGTGAATGTAATTTAAGTTTCTTCAATCTTTCTTCGTAAGGAAGATTTCTAATGCTATGTATTAATTTAGTCATTCTACGCTGAATGTTTTCTAACGAATTTATGTCCATTCTGTAATATGGACACCAGAACTGAGCTGCGTAATCTAGTTGAGGCCTTACTAATGATGTATAAAGCTGTAATATAACCTCTGGACTTCTGTTGCTAACACTTCTTGATATAAATCCCAGTAATCTATTTGCCTTATTACGTACACTTAGGCATTGCTGTCTTGGTTTAAGGTTGCTGCTTACCATCACCCCCAAGTCCTTCTCGCAATCTGTATGGCTAAGTTCTACGTTATTTAACTTATAAGTGCTTGGGTTATGGACACTCCCGAGCTTCAGAACCTTGCATTTATCTACATTGAATTGCATCTGCCACTTTTCTGACCACGAATTGAGTTTGTCTAAATCCTCCTGAAGTTCACTGACATCTACGTCTGAATCGATTATCCTACCTATCTTCGTGTCATCAGCGAATTTGCTCATATCACTAGAAATTCCCTCGTCAAGGTCATTTATATATATTATAAACAACAACGGGCCTAAAACCGATCCCTGAGGAACGCCACTTGTTACAGATCCCCACTCCGATTTAACCCCATTTATGCACACCCTCTGCTTCCTATTGGTGAGCCATGACTCGATCCATGACAACACTTTTCCCCAATGCCATGAGCAGCCACTTTCTTTAACAGTCTCTGATGTGGTACTCTATCAAAAGCCTTACTAAAATCCAAATAAACAATATCGAATTCTTTATCATGATCAACTGCCTCAAAAGCCTTACTGAAAAAAGTTAATAAATTAGTTAGGCAGGAACGGCCCCTGGTGAATCCATGTTGAGTATCATTAATCAAATTATGCCTATCGAGATGGCTTCTTATGTTATCAGCTATAATCGACTCTAATAATTTGCCTACAATTGATGTTAGACTTATTGGGCGGTAATTTGATGGTAACGACTTGTCCCCTGCTTTAAAAATAGGAATTACATTAGCCATCTTCCACGTATCAGACACTACACCTGTTTGAAGAGATTGGTTAAAAATGTTAGTTAAGGGTTCACAGAGTTCAATTTTGCATTCCTTAAGAACCCTTGAAAAAGCTCATCAGGGCCTGGCGATTTATTTTG